>RXPK01004505.1:0-51494 GCA_004143645.1 Protaetia brevitarsis
GAAAATGCACCCGGCTTCGGAAAGTTAAATGTTTATTTTAATTTATTCCAAATCAGCCTGCGTCAAAACAATGCTAGAGTTTCCACCAATTTTAATATTTGTTTTTTTTTTGAAAGATTTTGTTATTGATTTGATTTTGGATTATTTATGTTTTGTGTAATTTAAATTCATTCATTGTACTTTTGCGTGTACTAGTATTGTATATAGTTTAATGCTAGTATTTTCTTTGCGATGGGTTGCGGCTTCATCGCACGCAGATGTTGTACATTTTTATATGTACGGATGTTCTCCTTTGAGGCAGCAGTTCTTTGAATGATGGCGGCCGGTGTAAGTACATGTTTTCATTTTGTTTGCTACCATTTAGGTAATGTTTAGTTTATTTTAAAGCTTGTTCGTTTAATTGATATTATTTCATCCTTCAAAGAACTCTTTTTTTAATTATTGCTGTTTGTTTAATTGTGTACGCATTTTTGAATTTTAGATAGCAGATAATATTGTTAAATGTTCTAGAAGATTTCGTGTTTTAGTTTAAAGAGTTAAATTTCCGTTTTCTTTTTTGCTGATTTGTATTTTTATTGTTTATCACCACGGTTAGGGTGAAGAGAAGCTATGTGCTGTTAAAAATTAAATTTCAATTTAAATTATTATGTTTCTCCACGTGTAAAATTGTAGTTTGTTTAAATTTCGTGACCGCGTGGATATTTTTTGTGTGATTGAGATTTTTCTTCTGGAACAAATCTTCCATTTTGTTTGCTAAAGGATTTGCATTGTCCTTTTTAATTGTAAATTCACGCAGGGGTTATTTTAATCCAAGACATTCTGTCTTAAGGTTTTTTCCCCTGTTGTTTGTAATTAAATGTTTTTTTTTCTTTTTTTTTTTGAACAATAAAATTTATGATTGTAAATATCATTTTAAATTACAGTTCTTTTATTTTTGATTCAACCATTTCAATCTTTGGAGATTTTAAAGAAAGTCAAATTTTACAAACGCCCACTATTACCTTTCATGAAGGTTACTCTGAGATCAAAGAATCTTTTACGCCCTTTTGAATTTTTATTTGCTGAGCTAGTTAATTTAATTTTTAATTTAATTTTTCACTTTCAATTATATGCTGGTACCATCAGTTCACAGCAATACGTTTCTTTATTAATATTATCATTTTCACTTTGTAGGAATATTCTTACGATATTCGTGCTACTTGGGAAGAAGATACCCACACTTAATAACTAAAAAAAAATCATTTGTAAAAAGTTTAAAAACGAAAGTTAGAAACGAAGAAGCAATTGTATAATACAATAACCTACCAACTGCAATAAAACTATTAATACACGAACACTTTAAAAAAGGTATCAAAAAGAAAGAACGTTAAATGTTATATCATCATCAAAGAACAATAACCCGTACCCGAATAGCGCTTTCAATACCGATAATCCAAGAGGGGGTACTACAGTTCAATTATCTCTAGGCGAGGACAAGAGAGTGAGGGACATCTACCTCACATATACATACTATAGTGTATTACTACTCTAAAGATGGTTTTCCACCAAACGGACAGAATAGAAAACAACATAAATTCGTGTTGAAAAAATATCGTTTTTCGACTATTGGACTGTTGGTGTTTTGTTTTTAAGCTGTCGAGCGAAAGCGATTAAAAGTTCAGGCAAGTTTATTAACTCATAGTAGGGTACCGAACGTACGGAATCCTATAAAATTGAGATGCAGATATCGGAATCCAAAATTATTATAGGAACAATTTCCTCTACTCATGCAACCACGTTCTAAGCATACACTTACTAGGCGCTGGCGAACATATCCGTAGAATATTTGAACAATCCTATACAGGCTATTCCACGTAAGTGGTTCATTACAAGTTTATGGTGTTCTATTATTTACTTGTATCTGAGATTTTGGTACCATTATCTGTTCGATTGGAAATATAAATGTGAAATACCTTAACCAAAATATCACTTCTGGTTATCACATCCATTTCCGGATCAACGGGAGGTGATATTTTGGTTAAAGTATTTTAGATTTATAGTTCCAATCGAACAGAATGAACGACTTACGTGGAATACCCTGTACAGAATGCCCTTGGACCGTTCTGGTGCTATTAGAGATGTGTCATGATCCATTCTTCAAGTTACGTATACTTATTTTTTTTTTTTAAGTAAGCAAGTTGTTTTACATTTAGTTAGCGCATTCATTCATATGCTTCTGGTATTGGTGTTCTTGTGTCTCTTCTGTAGGTATAATATCTTCCAAATATTATTTTGTTGCTTTATCTGTTTATTTTGCGAGTGTTGCTTCATACATTCATCATGTAGCTCATGTGGGATGTGAAGAGGAAACGCTATAATGATTTTTTTTCGTATGTTCTGACGTTAATTTTCTTGTTATAGTTATGTCTGCTACTATATTTTCCTCATTAGATCTCAGTTTACTTTCGATTATTGTTGTGAGATTATTCAAACATAATTGTTCTATTTTTGTTATGTCCTCGTTTAAGTTGCCGTGCATGATTGCATAAATAGATGGCGGAACATGTGATGCTTAGGCGGAAATCTATGTGACATTTTGACAGGATTTTTATTTTTGATTCAATTTGATCACTGTTCAATTAATTTGGAATAAGATAGTAGCAATAAGTTTAGAATACGTTTAATAATTATTACATTAGTTCTTCCAGTTTGGTTGCGTGTGAGTTCACGGTATAGAAAATTAAAACTACTAGATTGGTCCTTACTCACAATCGGAACCTAAATGAACTATCAATTTTAATAAACTTACAGTTAACTAGTTTACAACAGCCATTAATCAGTTGGCAACTAATTACTCGTCATTTAACAAATGGATAAGTTTATGTTAGTCGACTTTTATTTAACAATTTGTTAGTGCTAACAAATGATTAACTAATCACTTGGTTACACAAGCTTTATGTTACCGGACATACGTATTGTTGTGTACAGACTGAAATAATTAAAAAGGCAAAGATGAATTTTAAAATGAAATTGAAAATAAAATTAGCTAGCTCAACGGATTAGATTTTTAAATTGAACAAAAGAACAATTAATCTCAGAGTTACCCTCGCGAATTAAAACTTGAATCTAACCATGAAAAGTAAATTATTAGTGAATGAAATCTGACTTCCTTAATTACCCGAAAAATTGAAAAGGTTTAATATAAAATAAAAGAACAGAATTTTCAACCCAAAGATGCTAATTAACAATCAAATTTATTTCAAAAAGGGTTTAAATTACAACTTGTGCAGAAAAAAAAACCGTGAACTGAAGGTTCTGGCCTAAAATAAAAACTGCACTTGACTCTAAATTAAAATAGGACGATGCTAACTTTTGCTAAGCAAAGCAAAAGTTTTGTTTGTTCAGGAAGATCATCCAAAATCTTACAACCCACGTCGTTTCAAATTAAAATAAACTAAACGTGGATAATTACTAGAAATTTACAAAAAAGAAAAAACTAATTGCAAGAACAATGCATCTACTCACCCAAACGAGGTGATTGATAAATAAAAATCAATCCGCAAAATTGAACAACGAAAAATTAACTCTTTAAACTATAATGAGAGAATAAAAACTAAAAATATCTTCCCGAACAAAAATAATAAATGATCTTATATCTACAATGCGCACACTTCAATATATTAACAATTATTACAAAATGAATTCCTTGATTGGCTATATTTTTACAGAAATTTAATTTCAATATCAAATGAATTACAAAATGGCAACCAAAAAATACAAAAATACGTCTACTCACGTTAATAGTCGAACAAGGAACTCTTTTACAAAACTATACAATTGTTTTTCTTACAAAAATCCCTCTCTCAAAATCGTACAACGCAATCGTATAACAATACGTCAGCATACAATAGAATCCGCATTAAATCTACATAAACAAACAATACACAAATAAATGAATAGAATAATTTAAAAAACCTAACACTTAATCAATTAAATCATACAATAAACTCTTTAACTAAATTTATACAAAATAAAATTATTGTAAAAATGCCCGGAACATTGAAATCAAATGAACGGAGTAATCATAACAACAAAACTATGCAACTTAAAATACACTCAGCGGTAACGCGGGTTGTCTAACCATAGCAGTATGATAGACCAAATATTATACCAGTATACATATGGTCAAGAAATGTTTCACTGGCGCACTATAGATGTCATCATATATTTGCATAAGAGAATACTTGTGGTGCCATCTATAGTACGCCAATGGAACATTTTTTTGACCATATGTATACTGGTATAATATTTGGTTAGACATACATATGTCATCTGCGTATGCATAAATTTACCCATAAATATATCCATTGTGCACATAATGCACAAAATCGGTAGTAGGTTTCTCCGTGTGGGATTACGTATACTGCCACTAGTGGGTCCCTGCCTGTGTTACTAGTGTTTGTTATCTGAATTCTGTTCTGACAAATCTTATATTAGATGTTTTTCCCTATCTCTTATATCTAGTTTATCCAGTCTTCCTATTAGTTTTGGTTTTGATGTAGTGTCAAACGCCTTCTTCGTGTTAGTACCATAAAAAGGATGCTTCAGTGTTTCCGGAGACGTCACGCCAAAGGAGTTTCACGCAAAAAAAGATATTTATAGCATACATAAAATGAGATTACTTGTAATTTGCAATGCTTTTTAAGGCATAACACGTATCCCGAAACACGAATGCAGTAATAAAGCATCCTAATTGATTTGATATGGAAACTAACTCAGTGATGCCAAGAGTGTATATTTGCAATTTCACACAATTAGCCAAGAACTTGTGCCTTCGAAAAATTTATATCTTTTATCTTCGCTCCCAAACCACCGTGCAAAATGGTAAAATTGCGTGCTCAACGCAGAAAACTATCGTGACGAATTTAATAATGACAATTTTTTTCCATAACCTTGACCTCAGAACCAATCGTGGCTGTACTATTGACGATAATTAAACTAAAAATGTCAACGGATGTAAATTTAAGTAGTATTTAGTGTAATTCCCGCTATGAACTGGATTAATTAATTGATTAAAACCGACAAAATTACGTAAAACTATCTCACGGTTTAAAATATGCAGGAAGGTTCTTTTAAAAACGCGTGTTCGTATTACATAACACAAAATTGTTTACACACATTCTGATAAAACACAATTACATTCATACAGTTGTAATAGCAAGAATGATGATTTATAACTAACGACAGTAAAAAATATATGTCACACCATCTTAATGCCGTTTCTCTGGTGTTTGCTAAAAATTGAAATTTAAAATTTAATAAATGCTTACTTGGTTGTACATATAAGTACCTGCATCTTTTTATAAATTAATTGCTTTCACATTCAAATTTATTATGAGATTGACATCTTTTAAGCAAAAAAAAATTATCATAGTTGAAAATGCACAACCAGTTGACTATATTTCATTTTTTAGATACCTAAACATGTAATTATCAGAGCACGGACATCTGTACATGTTTCAAGAAGCGAGGGAAATGAAAACTCAGTGGCATTGCGCTCACGCACTCTATGCACAGGTAATGTATGCATCCATATGTATCTATTGTGGTGGTTGAATAAATTAATATTGTTTAATTATACCGTTATCAGTTTTACTTTTATATGTTTTAAAAAAAAATTATATAACAAAAAAGGATATAAAATGTAACAGTAGACAACCAGACTATATATATACCAGGTAATGTAGGAGACCTCTCTGCATTTGGCAAGTCCTCAAGGTATTTTCCTTCGGAGTGTTCCCTTCAGGAGATAAAGATGATCAGTAGTGAAATATCTACAAATCGAAATTAAATATTAGAATCTGAATAGTAAATGTTTACAACAGATATTGACAGATCATAGTTGAATCAAAGTTCAGTTCGAAAGAACATCTTTATTTTTCTTCATAATGTACTTATTTTGCTTAAATTTAGCCTAATAACGGTTTTATACCTATATGTATACGTAAACCCAAGTGCATTGATATGTCAACGGAAAGACTAAGAAAAATTGCTGTAATTGCGGGGTCAAACATTGACGTGTATGCAAGGTTGCATATTCTTTGTATAGTAATTCATTTTAGGATTATAAATTTAACATAATAATAAGTATTAAAAATTTTCCTATGATATGAAAACACGTACCTTTATTTTACAATGAATGTAAGGTGATTCCAGAATTCCAAACATTCCATAGTTCCATTTGGTCACATGGGTATTCTCATGTATTAAATATCTTGTATTCCCCTTACTTCGGTGGAAGTAACGGATTTTTCAAAGACAGTTTGCACCCCTGACGCGATAGACAATCGCTATCGAAGTCTGTTAGAGAATTCCAATTCAAAAGGATTCGTTAGCCAACCTCCTTGAGAGACGGACGCGTCTCGATTAATTTTGTAAAATTTAACGGCTATTTTGATAAAATCCTGTTTATTCCAAAGTCCAATCTAAAATTGATAGTTAATTGTTAAACAAAGTTTATGACATTATTTTTGTCGGATAACTTTCCTCAAGGACGATTTTCCCGAGATATATGTGTGCCCTGATGCCTACTGATTTGATTCCTCCAAAGGTATTCCTCATCCATATCAACCTGAAAATAAACGTATTATTTTAATAAGATTTTTTTTATATGTTCAGCAAATAATTTGTTTGGTTAGGAATTTTGCACAACCGTTGAACAGTTTGCGATCACTGGTGGAAAAACTTTGATAAGGTGATACTACTATAATGTTAGTAGTCAATATGTATTCACGGCATGAACCGAATATCCAGTAATTTTACCATTCAATGTTACACATACTGTTTCACCCGTCTTTTAAGCATAGAACTACTCCAAATAACCGTTCCGAAAACGCCAACAAACAAGATGAAAGATAAATTGGGAGCAATCGAAAAGAAGTATCTTATAAAAGCCAAAGGAATCGCATTACAAGATCGAATACGTAACAGCCAAACAAGAAAAGGAATCGAACAAAATAGAAAAACGTGTAAATTAATAAAGAAAAATTTCTTTATATAAAACTACATTTTAATCTAATTATTCTTCTTCTTCTATTCTAATTGGACTAATTACTCAAATATTTAGAGCCCAAACTATTAAGCGCTTTAACAATTACTAATGTCTGTTATTTAAACAATAAATGACTGATATGTACGTTTTGCATTCATACATTCATTACAGTTTCATTCATCGCAAAAAAAAAACATGAATTTATTACATGCCACACTTGTATGTACGCTGTAGATATTACACACATAATATATTACTACGGGCTATTATGACATCATTGATGAGGCGCAGAAAAAAAAAATAATTTTGTATTACTTCATGCTAATGAGTACTGTGAGTGAAAATATCAATTAAAACTAATACTCGCGCAGTTTAACAACTATGTCGGCTTGTATATTAACATTGTGAATTTCAATGCCTTATCAAACATTTTCGGCTTTCACTTATGATTTGTAAGAATTTGATAAAATGCTAGAAAACCTAATTTTGTTAGACTTAATTATATACGTTGTAAGTACACTACCGGCCATTGAAGTTAAGACAACTAGTAAATTACTGCTAACTAAATAAAAACGACAGGAATTCGAAAGAAGATAAAAATATATTAGTACCCAGTGAACCAAATTCAAATTTCCCGCAATTATATTTAGTAACTTCAACTTAAAAGTATTCAAATAACTATTAATCTAAAACAAAATCGTAGGTAATGCTTTAATGTTGAAGTTACTAAAAATAATTGCGGGAAATTTGAATTTGGTTCACTGGGTAGAAACGAAAATACAAACAAATAGCAGGAAGAAATAAAAAATAAAACAAAACATTCTCATCAAAATATTACACTATAACTATACTTTCTTCTTGTCGAAGAATCCTCCTTTGGCCATCAATACTATCCGGATCACTCCTGGCATGCGCTCTGTTAATTTTGTCAAAGTCTCCTGGGAAATATTGCTCCATTCGGCTTGGAGAACATTATCCTCTCCAAATTATCCTCCAAAACACGAAGTTCTCCCCAATCAACCGCAACCCTAACGTTACAGCATTTTATTCCAATATGCGTCTATAATTTTCTTTGCGCATAATGCCGTCAATTTTTACGAGATCTCTACTGCTAAAACAACCCCAAACCATAATTGAACCAGCACCATATTTTACTGTGGGAACAACACAATCGCGCAACATTCGCTCGTCCTTCGTGCGTCTTACAAAAACTCTGCGCTTCTGCCCAAACACTTCGAACTTGGAGTCGTCAGTCCAAAGAATGTTTCTGAAATTTTCTGCGATCCAATTACTATGAGTTTCGGCCCACTGTAACCGTTTTTGGCGGTTCCTTCGACGGAGTAACGGTCTCCTTACCATAACGCGGCCGAATAAACCGACTTCCCTTAAGCGGCATTCCCATAATAGGCATTCGCCCCTATGTATTTGCGCTGCGATATCAAGCGCCGTCAATCGCCGATTTCTCTTACTCAACACTTTAAGGCGTCGAACTGCCGTGAGGATTGCTATTCCTGATTGACCTGGGCCAGCCTTCGAATGCCCCGGTGTCTCGGTAGCGACGAATCGTGTAATAGACTATATATTTTGTCACTCCTAATTTTTCTGGTATCACACGCACAGAATGTCCTTCCTCGTGTAATGCAACAATAGCTGATCTCTTTTCTACACTTATCGGCTTTCCTTTTGGCATTTTTTAAATACTATTTTCACAAACATCACAATTGAACAACCGTGTCGTAACTGGTTTACTAATAGAATAATTCACACGTACGATATCACTTATTTCCTGCTATAGTGGGAAACCTTTAGAAGACACCCACCTGAAATTTTATGACTCTGTCGACCCACCCCTATGTTGTAAACATGCTTGTTGGTGTTGCTTTAATTATCGTTTGTAATGGTTTTATTACCGGCTATGAGTTAAATTACATTTTCTCTTTAATAGGCTTATTCTAATGATAATTTCTGTCTTAAATGCTGTGTTGTTCTGCTTACTTTATTCTAGAAATTTTTACAATAATGTTAAAAGTATTAAATTTTGAAAAAAAATGATATTTTAAAATTGTACTAGTTGTCCTAACTTCAATGGCCAGTAGTGTATGTTACATTATATAATAAGTAATATTAGTTGCACACTACCAGTGAAATACTATATATTCATGTAGAAAATACAGACTAACAAAATGTGGAATGTATATTTTACGACATACTATTCGGGAAAAGACATTTATATCAACTTAGGAATAGAAAAAAGTATTTTGTCAACTTAATTGTTTTAATAGCATATTTCATAGTATCTCAAAATGTTTAATCAGAATACTGTGAGATTCAAAATGATTGTCGTAATAAAAAAACTGTTTTCCGGAACAAATTATCTATACTTATTACCGATTTAATGAGTGAAGTTAGCTACGTACAAATTTCATACATACATAAATCAATTTTCTTGACATTTAGTGACATTGGCGTTCGTGTTGTAATTGCTAATCAACTTGGTGCGTGCGTTCGACTATTCGAACAGCGACATTCTTGTATGGTTATTCATACGGCAACATGTAGCTATAGCAATAGCTAATGAGAACTGACGTATTTATGGTCAAAGAATCCAAAAATGAACAAAAAATTAGATCATTCTGTTTAAAATAACAATGTTGACGTCCATTTCCGGTCAACCGGAAGTGATATTTTGGTTGAAGTATTTCACGTTTATAGTTCCAATCGAACAGATAATGGTGCCAAAATCTCAAATATAACTAAACAGTAGAACATCATAAACTTTTAATGAACCACTTACGCGGAATACCCTGTATAGCCAAAACACGAGTTTTCTTTAAAAAGCCAGCGTCCAAGGATAACTTCAACAATCTCTGTAGAGTTAGCTGTAATTCTCTTTCTTTGGATATGGGTATTATTGGTGTATTCGAGAGTATTAAGATTGAGAGCTCACTTTTCTAATGAGATTACCTATGCATGGTGACCAGTAATACGCCTATTTTTGGATGTGCACTCGTCTAAGCTCGAATAAAGTTATTGTGTTTTTGTGTGGTTTGCTTTAGATGTGCTTTGTCGACCAAGATGTAGTATTGCAAGAATAAAAAAAATATTAACTTTACTATTGTGCATTTATAGATTCAAATAGATATATTATATGTTAGTGCAATCAACAAGTTTAAGTTGGCATTATGATAAACAGTGTGCATGTAGACAGATATACTGAAAAACGTGCTAAAGGGACGTAAAGAACATTTTTAATTTAAGTTGTTATTCACACATTTGTTAGTTTTACTTTTAATAAAACACATAAGCATATACGTGTAGTGTCCTTTCGCGTTCTGCAAATCACATTATAAACAAAGATAACTGTTTTGTAGTCGCCTTGTACTATTTTTCTTGATGTTATATAAATAAATTCATTTGCTTGTTTAAAGATTTGTACTCACACTCACATCTGTTGGAACTTACTTTCCGCTCAGAAAAACGGAATCGAAGCGAGTTTACCAAGACTCCGAAACGTCAAGGTTTATGATAATTCTACCCCTTCTGGTTATTCTGTGGTTTGAGCGCATAACATTTGTACAAATCGAACGGACTTATTCATGAATTAAATTCAACAGCGCCATCTCCAATATTTAAAAAAAGTAAACAATGTTGCTGCAGGCTGCAGATGACATTTCGAGGTACAAACATAACCTAATCGTAAACTAACAAAAATTAAAAATATAATATAAAAATACTTGCATTAAGTTGCTTTATAAAATAGAGACACAATTGTTTAAAAAGTGTGTGAAATGCCTCTTCGAGGAAATCCGGAATGTTTAAAATGCGGCACAAACGAGTCATCGATATGGACAAATGCGGAAAATTTAGGCGCTATATGTTTAGATTGTGTTAACGAAGCAAAGGATGAGGGTAAATCGGACGACGAAAACGAAGACAATAAAGATGAGAAGACTCGTAAAAGAACGAGAACCACACGCTCATACAAAACTAGATTAAACCCCCTTGCTATACCTAAAGTGGCAGCACCGAAGGGCCGTGGGCGCAGAGCACTGACAAAGAAGGTTCCCATGAAAGCCCCAACAGCAGTTGCTACTCCAGTTACAAGTGATTATATTTTTTATAAGGTAATCTTAATAAACTACCTTATTGTAGACTTATAATATTGTTGCAGAATACTTATTTCCAAATAGGCGATATTGTTTCGATGAAAGATACAGATAATGATGTTTATTACGCGCAATTGAGGGGATTTCTTACTGATCAGTATTGCGAAAAAAGTGCCACAATTACATGGTTACTGCCAACTAAAGATAGTCCACCTCCAAACAAATTTTTTGATCCAGCTACTTACATTATTGGTATGTTAAATAATTTTCCCTGCACCAAACACAAAAGTGTACAATCGATTAGCTCTAAAAGGTTACAGTATTATATACTTGCACATGCAATAATGTGTTTGTTATAATACTACTAATTTTTTTTTATTAAAATGTACATGACTTATATGAAATGCTGATAAATATAAATATAGCATCTGACAAAAAATAAATTAATAAAATTTTGTTTAAAATTTATGGTCAAGGTGTTTGTTGGTAGGTGTCTAATGCACTGTGTTGTTTCTACACTAGGCTAATGCTTTATGCATAAAACTTTAAACCAGAACTTTATTTCTCACTCTTCATAGTCATTTTATAATATATACATATTACATATATACTGTAAAATATCTTTTGAGTAAAAGGAAAATATATTTTAGGACCAGAAGAAGAAATACCAAGGAAATTAGAATGCATGGAATTTGTTATGCATGCACCTTCAGACTATTACAAAGCACCAACCACCCCTTACCCTAATGTACATGCTACATCAGAACCAGGATTCATTTGGAGTTCCTTGAAGCCAATCCAGAAATTAATGTTTCCACAAACCTAGCTATTTGTATCGCCTCTGCATTTATTAACATCCCATTTTATGTATTTTATATAAATATTTTTTATTTATTAATTAAATTATAACAAGGAATATGGTTGCATTCTTTTCTAATGTTTAACTCTTAAATAATATACAATTTTTTGCAAGTTAAATAAAATTATGTACAGATTGTCTTATCTTCATAATTTGCAAAATGTTTTAATTTTTTAACAATTATTGATGATTACGTTCTTTAATGAAAGTTTACATATATAACACAGGACCCGCCAGTTTTGTTCGCTTTGCTAATGTATCAAAAAGTATAAAATGTTACCCCATCGATCCTAAAGTTTGCAAAACAACCTATATTCAAGCTCTTCTGTTATCATTTTTTTATTTACATTTGTTATTTTTTTTTTTTTTTCATTGAAGTGCAAACAAAATGAACTTATACTTAAGTCACCTTTTGATAAGATTTATAAGAAAATGCGATCAGTTGTATTTCTTTTAAATTTATCAAGAGCTTTTGGGTATGAAACCGACGATATTGTAATTGCACAAAGAGTAAGTAACTATTTATGTATTATTTAGATAAAGCCAAATAGTTGCCAGAATTGATTCAGAAAGTAAAATGAAAGGAGTTTACTGTATAATGCATTTCGTGAAAACGTAAGTGGACATGCGCAATAGCAAACAAAATATTTAAGAACATTAGTGCATCAAGGATCGATTATCACCAAAATATTTTCTACTGTTTTTGTAATTATTTTTTCTTCATTTCTTTTTAATCGTTCTCTATATATTATGTTTTCATGAGTATTCTTTGTTATTTCACATTTAAAGTTAGTTTCCACAAAATTTACGTTTTCTTTTAAGTAAATAGGTTTGGTAATTTGTCACAAATTCTGTTGTTTAGAAATAAACGCATTTTAAAGCCAAGAAAACGACATATTGCCAAAATTACCAAAGTTACCACAATTATTTTTAGTGACTTCAACATAAAGATTTGTCTCAGATACCGCATAAAGCCATTCTAAACTCACATTGCGCGCCATCTGGAGGACCCAAAGGTACTGCCAACGATATTTGATTATAGAGATATCTATATAAGCATAAATACACAGGAACCTTGTTTATATATCTTAAGTTATTCAACCGATTGGAAGTATCATTAAGTGTCTTGTTAGATGGCGCTCTGCGCCAACGTAAAAACCAATTTATGCCTCGCGCATATTATACAAAATTGCTGATAATACGAATTTGCTTATTATTATTTACTACTATATTATGCACCTATTTAGTAAAGTAATATACATATATTCAACAATTTTAGTTCCACGTAATAATTGTGTTTTTCTAATGTTTTATGTTCTTTTTCCAATATAACTTGAGATTGAATTTGGTTGCCTACATTTAGTTCTGACATTATCGTGCTGTTGGCAAAAATCAATCAATTGTTCACTCATATCGGCAAGAATGTAAAGTAAATTTAATGTTACTTGATTAAATAGATATATTACTATTAAGTAAAAGTATAATCAATATTGTTATTCAAGATAAGTTTTCTTTTATGTCTTTCAAAAATTGAGTTTTAGAAAGACCTTTTTTAAGTGCAAAAAGATTTATGAATCATGTATAATTATGTAATTTTGCAAACATTATGTTAGATAGTGAAATGATATAAACTACAGCAAATAATAATTGAATAAAAATGCATTCGAAACAATTACGTTAAAAACATTTATTTTGTGATGTATATTCTTTAAACATGTTTCTCTTATAATAAAATGAGCATATTTGAAGGATTTAAAGCATATATTATTCAAATATTTCAAGATATATTTTTTTTGTTTGATATTGTATGTACCGCGCGCCGCTGTTTTTAAATTCGAAACTTGGATTTCCTACTTCGCCGGCGGATGGCGCAGCCCTCTTTAAAGCAGAGGTCACGAAACTGTTCATAGAGGACGCTAGCCAAGCGCGCTAAATATGAACACGCGTGCTAGCAAGGACGAGTCAGTTGATATTGGAGAATGCTAATAGAAAATCTGAAGCGAGTGAGCGAGTAGTGAAAGTATTTAAGTGAATTAGTTTAATAAGTATTTTTAATAGTTACTTATTATTGGTGTTTTAATAGTGTAATTTTCAGATTTTCTATTACCATTCTTCAATATGAACTGACTAAAGTCTAAACTTTAAGTGCTGAAATAAATACTTTTTATTAAATGTATCGCCTGTGTTAATATTTGGAACCCCGAGAACGTTATAATATAAACGGACTGTTCAAGAAGGTACTCCTTTTTTTATATTAAGGTAAGATATATTTTCTCCGTATTATGAAAGCGTTCATTTTTGTATCTATTAAAATTTTGTTCACCGAAAACAAAATAATCAGTTTTGTTTATATATTTTACAGTTTTAAAATATATCCTTATTTCATCTTTGATCAAATTTTTAATATTTTAATAATCCGAAAAAAATATGTTTTACCTGAATATAAGAAAGAAGGAATTAGTTCATATTACCGAAGAAGAAAATTAAATGTAATTAAAGTTTTAATTGAATTAAAAATAGTTCAATGCTATTTTTATTAGATTGTAATTGACTCTATGTAATTTAAAGAAATAAGAAAAATTCGAAAGAAATGTTGAAAATGTGAAACAAATCAAGATTTTTGAATAATTTCATTTTTGCTAGCCGAGGCTAAAATTGCTTTTTTTAGGATTCTATCGTTCGTAACAGATCATATCGTCATTAGAGACAGCATAACCTGGACAATTCTTAACCCAATAAAAATAAACATATTTTCTATTAAAAAAAATGTATATATCTGTTTATTTCTACCTACCCCTTAAACAAATTCATTTGAAGATTGCAATTTTGTACAGGGAATAATATGATACAACCAAGAGAGAAGATCAATGTAGAAAATGGTGAAATGTCTGCATGGCAAATCTTGAATAATCATTTATGCAACCATCGATGTACAAAAACTTGAATAAACATTTAATTTGATTAAATTTAAATTCGTAGCATGAAACGTTGAAATAAAGGTAATCATACATCAGCGGAATATTCTTACGTTTATTATATTATCAATAGTGAATATTTATTCAACATTTTGTACATTATTGGATACATTCAGCGTTTATGTTGTAGGTATGTAGAAAATAAGAAAGGACAGGTAAAATAAACACTGTACTTTGAGTAAAACTCTTTACTTAAAATTAAATAATACATTCTATTTTAACATAGTTTTTAATCTTTAATCATCATAAATTTAAAAGTATCAACAATATTATGCACATTATTAGGTAGTTTTACTTATGTATTTTATTCTCATTAATTAACAATAAAGTTTCATAGGTAGATAAGTAAGTAAGTATAAGTATAGAGCATGAAATTTGCTAAGAAACTAAGTAAGTTAACCTTGTTACAGGATTTTCATCTTTTTATCATTGTTCGTAATCTCATTACCTAGATTCTTTTACGTCTAAAAGGTGTTTAATAGTACAATATATTATTTATTCATTTCTCATTTATATATATGTATATATATCATAGTTTTCTTAAAAGATTAACAGTGGTAAGCTTGAGAACTTTGAAATATTTGATATGCCTAAAACTACTGGACTAGTTTCCTTTTCTTATTTGTTTCTTAAGTACCATTATTTTTATTATAATTTATTATGTGTATGCGCTATTATTATGACACATACGTCCGCGAATATATTTATATTTATTAGTACATTATGTAACATGATTTTCTGTTTTCGTTTATACTTTTCAACATTTAACCGAAACATTTACATATGTCAAAATGGCATTTATCTACTATAGTAAATATTTAGCTCCGCTTAACTTAAAAATAAATCAATTTTCCTTAATACATAATTCAAACTAGTCACTATTTAATTTCTTTGTAAGGCAATGAAATGGAAGAAAAGTTATCCTACCGTATTTTCTTTAATTTCAGTGCATATACAAGGGAATCATCTTTATCTTTTTTTTTTCACTTCATTTCTTGGCGTATTAATAACAAATATTACTAGAGTAATTAATATATTAATTAATCGATGTTGATATTATCAGTTGTGGCGGTTCCAATACAATTTATGCAATACTCCTATACAAGATGAAATAGGATATGTTTAATTGGTGGAATAAAATGTTAAATTCTTAAAGACTCATCGCTCCCGATTAATAATATGTAATAAACATGTCTCTATATATTTATATCATATAGTTAAAGCCTCGTACCAAAGCGTTTTACTAATAACAGGAATCATCGAATTCAAGGACTGACTCAAAGAAAATAATATAAATTTAATTTATATATTTGGGTGTAAATCACACATTATATAATAATATCAATCGTGTTTATAAAAGATTAAAAAAAAATCAATAAATGATTTGGAAATTTCAGGTTACATGACATTCAACTTTTATACTTTTAAAAGTAGGTAACTTTAAGAAATTATAATGTGTATATAAGCATTCAGAACCGATTCATGTGATTGTGTTCAGTATAAAGGCGTTGTAACAAAAGGGTTCCAGGACAGACTGATCCTTCTGTTTTAACATGAAGCAAAAAGTACAAACAATGAATCAAATGACTAATTATTTTCCTCATTTTATTTCTAACAAAGATTGTACAGCTTACGTTTCGTAGAAAGACCTTAGTTATCGGCAGCGCCATAAACCTTATCCACACAAATGAAAATGGGAAATATTACTAGTATAGTATAATAGTAGGTATTAGAAACAAATTCCACTAAACCATTTACTTAATTAGGAATTTTTATTTATTTCTTTCTCTTCACCGTCTTATATCTGTCTTTTGTTTAGATACTTTTCTATAAAGGCATTTCTAAAATGAATAGGTATATTATTATTATCATCAGTATTTTCTTGTCAATATAACAGAGTTTTACTTTAGCTTAACCCTTTGTTTACAAATGATTGCACAGTGCAACCACAAATACTAATATTTACTCTTTGTCTCCTAGCATCTTCACGTGGAACCACTTTCATAAAATTAACCTGTGTAATTAAAATATTCTAATATGACGTGCACAGTTTTTTCATTTGATTTTAATAAAACCTTTATTGATTGCTTGACCAAAACATTTTTTCTTCCTGAAGAAAAATCAATCACTTTAGAAGTTGATGATCTGATTTAAAAATCGCAATTTACGTAAATAACGCATGCCCATGAAATCAAAATCGAGAGAGTAAGGTTTGCATTCGAGCGAATGAATTTCAGATTAATAGTGGAAAAATATGTAACCCAGTTGAAGATTTAGAAACAAAGGTGGTTAAAGAATTATCTAGAAATTTAGCTGGAAGAATGATATCCTGCATATATATTTCGATAATTATTTCAATTCTGTAGAGCAGTTCTTGTAACATTATCGAAAAATCAAGGAAAGAGGAAATTCTAATTTCAAATTTAATGAGCATGAATTAGCATTCCCAAAGTGGAAGAATTAGAAATCAGTTTTATTTCCTCATAATTATCTTCTGACATTACAACAGTAAAGAGGGAAGTTTTGTGGTCAACTATGGTAAAAGATTACAATCAACACATCGGCTGCGTCGACAAAGAAGACTTCTTGAAATCCCAGTATGAAATAGATAGAAAAACAAAAAAAGTAATGGCCAAGATTGATTCTGATGTTTTATCGATATAGCTGTGGTTAATTCATTCATCATTTGAAAGACTAGAGGTGTTACCTATAATATACAACAGCCTGAAATGTGTCAGTTCCTGAATAGCTTAGATAGTTTCGAATTGAACCGAAAAAATCGATTGTTTCTCATCAAAAATTTGCAAGTCGAGTGGCTATTACTGTTACTGCTTCCACACATTCATATACTTTCATCACCAAGGATAGACACAATGTGTAGCTCTAAGAAAGAATGCAATGTTAACCTATGTTTTAATAACAAAAAAAAAATACTTTCATTTATTAAAGAGACAGAAGGGTTTATAAACCAGATTGGTGGCTGCTCAACCTAAACCTTCGCCCAGTGCTTATGTTAATTATTAAAGCAAACATACAACCCAAAAATATATTAATATTTATTTATATAATCCTAAGAGGCTTTCCTAGACATAAACACAAAATTATAAGAAAAAAATTGTGAGTAGGAAGACAATCCTCACTCTTTTTATGTTATCTGTCTGGATCACTTGAGTTTTTTGGTTTAAAGTAATTTCCAAAATGATCTCTATCCGTTATTGCATTTATTTCTTGATTTAGATTTTAGATTCGTCTACGATATTTATTAATATTTTTCATAGCATGCTTATCTTAAAAATTCTAGGACTTCTCTTATTTCAGATAAGGCCCTGACATTGTTTTCGCAGCATTTGATGTATAGATATCTCTTTGTGTTACATGTTTATTACGTATTTTATTTTAGTTACGTTCGTTTATCTTTAAGCTATTATAGGTATCGCATTTATCATTGGGTGAACTGAGTATATTCACGATTAAACAAATTATTTCGTATGTGTTTAATTCACTCGGTGAAGGTACACTCTTCATTAGTTCTAGGTTTCCTCTATTGACATTATGCCAACCATAACAATAATTTGGTAATTTTTCCTAATTAGTAAACTGGTGTTGTGAAGAATGCTCCATATTTTATGTATCCATATCTTTTCGGTGTTTATTATATTTTTACCCTATACTCCTTGTTATGTGTCTGCATTTGTGAAAGATGTTTAGCAGAACGACGCCGCCAAGGTTGTAGTGCACTTATTGGCCTATAATTTAATCAGTAGTACTTGTCACTCATTTTGGGTATGGACAAACTTCTAGTGTACTTATCCCTCAATAAAACATCTGAGCACAATTCAAATAGATATAGTTGGCTTGAGATAAAATGAGTGTGGGCTATTTATTTTATGGTTTTGTTGGGAAATCTTAAATGGGACATTAGCTTCAGTACCGTCTATAATTTTTTGATCGACTGCACAGAGCGTTTGTTTAAGTTCTGGCCGAGAAGAAAAAAATTCTCCAAATTATTCGTGTTGTATAGATGTTTTAACTTCTGCGTTTATTACATTTTAAACAGATTTTGCTTTGTTGGTAGTTTTATGCACATATTAATGACCTTTCATCTATATTTTATTTTATTTTCTCTGAAATATTCTTCTTCCTTTAGTATGTCATACATTTGATAAGATTTTTGCGCGGTTTGTTAGGTATTTTAATAACAGTTGATTGTGCATCTAGTTTATTTCTTATTCCGTGCATTTATTCGCGTATGATCGCTTCCATTTCTATGTTTTCATTTACTCCCACTATTTTTTCCAGAAATATTTATAGGAGCAATCTTTGGAAGCAGCACAAATGTAAATTAGGATCTGTGATACGATTCCTTAACTTAAATATGTTTTTCTACGTTTTTTTATCTGTCTATTGATTTAGTAACGAGGCGAATTCTATTGTCCATCTCAAGCAAAGCCATAAAATTTTTATTTTGATTTATATCGATAATATAATAAACTACAGAATGTCGTACCATAAATATTTATAACGCTCAAAATATCCCGGAAAACCAACCCAAAAATATCCAGTTGAGATAGAGTTTATGGTAGGTATACCAACAATTAGTATACTGTAAATTGCATATTTGATGTTTTTATTAATCGACAATAATCCTTTCTGAAGTTGATCTGAAGATGGCTGTTGCAAGCCGAAACTAGTAATCATATATTAATACAATTTGTGAACGAAAGAACGAGTCTTTTACTGTAAATTATGTTCAACCTTTTTTTTTACCATGAATATTTCATTGTTTACTATACAATAGGCATAAACCGCTATTCAACGATTACTCAACTATCTTCATTAATTCATGTGTTCGAACAAAATCCAAAGTCATAGTTTGATTTTCTGATTTGTAAATACATTCTTTGGTTTATATCTAATAGAGTATAAATGGAAATTATTCGCCGTCTTTATATATCATAAACTCTATTTCAATGTTTTATAAAATGAAAAAAAATTGCAAAACATGGATTTAAAATTTTTGGTTTTACACTGTGAATCGATATATTAAACTAACACTGAAAAACCGCGTATAAAAATTGGTGAGGTAGGTTAAAACATAAAATAAACAAGGTGTATAATATTCTCCACATTTATCAAGTATTTAACATTACATTTTCTTGTATTATACCCAAACTAAATAATGTTCAGCCCTAAATTTTTGTTTTTTTTCCTTCCGTAATGATAACGTTTCGGAAAACTTGCACTTTACATGTCGGTTATACGTAAAAATGCGCCTCAATACTAAAGAACATAGAAATTCCTCTTTCAACAAGTTGGCAGCATTTTATTGGTCCCCACATTTTGACGATATGGATTTTAATCGAACAAATTCGAATTCCCTTCCAAAAAAAAAAATAACATTACACATAATAGGAACTGAGAATTATGTCATTCTGATTGACAGGCAATTTTCCATATCTTTTATCATTTCTCTTTCATGGAAACGTCTACTCTAGATATAAAATTTGATCGGCAAGTTTGAAAGTGTAAAACCGCAGGAATCAGTTGTCATAAGCAATCCCTGCATTGCTAAAATCCTATATAATAGTAAGGTTTCCTTCATTCTAGAAATATTCCTGCGCCAAAGAAAGAGTTCTTAATATAAAAAAAAAAAAAAAAACAGAAATGAAACTATTTCCTTAGTGGAAATAATATTATTTAGAAAATAAATTAATCTGGTTTAAAGATTCCTTTCTGTCAGAATAGGATGAATGTTATGATTTATCGCCTAAACCAGTTATTACTCAAACTACATTAGTTTCCACAAATTAATCTTGTTTCCTAATCTTCAAAATTAGTTTATTTAATTTAGTTTATACTGAACACCATTCTATGGGGTTTCCACAAAGTTAGCTACATGAAACGGTCCTGAAGTTGAGTGTAATTTCCTGATGCGTTAAAATACAATTGACAGTTCAACAATATTTGTTACAACAAAGATAGAAAAAGTAAAATAATATATGAAAGATAATCTATAAATATAAAGTATAAAAGTTATATATTTCCTCCATTTCTTAACAATAATTAAATTAAATTTCAAACAAATCCTATATGCAAAGATATTACGAGTTTTCATAACAATCAAATCATTCATATTTATATAAGTAATGAGCACACATATTCGTGTATATTTTAGAAGCATAAATTGTATCTTTTAACCGATTCATTCTCCAGGCTCATACCTAAAAATGCAATCTACATTTGTTTCGTTTAGTATACTGGTTGTAGAAATAAACAGACGTGTTTACCATAGCAAAAAATAAAATATAAAATAGTGTTTTTAAAACATATTCCACCCGTTTATGAGTGCATCCTCACCTAATGTAGAAACTATAAATGCGAATTTTCAATATAAATAAGATATGTTATAATGATTTAATTTATCTATTCTCTCGGCAGTAAATATTAAATTAGCGATAATCAAAAACGTTCGTCTATTTCTACTATACCAAGATCATTATTATAAGAATATACAAGACAAGCAAAACAAACTTCATTCATGATTGTGTTACAGCGTCGTAACAGTAACAAATGTATTTATATTATAAGCACTAATGTCTTTTTCTTTTATATAAATATATGCAGATATATACGACTGCATAGTAATTTTTCTTTGAAAGTTTAATCGTTAGTTTAATTAATAACAGTTACTTATTATTGTAATCGTAAAAGCCTCCATTCAAAGTACATCTTAAATGTGATTATTTTATATTACTTTTTATATGAGCGGATATGTTATTTATGCTTTTCATTTTAATATCTGCACTTCTATTTATGTATTTATACGTTTAATGGATACATGTAATTACTATGAAAACGGCTCTGTTCTATTTGTACACCTTTATTTGAAAAATCGATTCAAAAATAAATATGTGGAAAATAGCAATCTAAAGCATTGGAAGATTATATTCAAAGAAATTATTGTATATTATAATACTGAAACTAATTGACGGCTGGTTGAATTGAAATTTTTAAGCAGTTTTTTCCTTATTAATTAGATTTTTCTTCACATTTTCAGAGAAATTAATTTTCGTTCTTGCTTTTTTTTTTCTTTACGTTAAACAAACAATTATTCTCTCTGGACATTCAAATGAAGCAGGACATAATTAATGTATTTTTTTCTCTATTTATATGTAAATCAAACGTGTAAAAGTTGCACTTTGCCAACTCGGTTCGCCATACAAAAGTGATAAAATCTATATTTTAACCAAAAGTGGAAAAATAATTCGACGCCTTTCTCTTAGCGGTTCATAAAGCATATGCAAATGACTCTTCTTCTTATTTATTTACTGGAAATTGTATTTATGATTAAAAATATTTTCAAAGGATGGAAATGTGACTAGGTATTATTTTATATAACTGTAACTGCTTGGATTTTCAAACAAATGTTACTCAAGGGGAGTGAGTAGCACATTTTATTCTTAGGGGAAATTTTCCGTACAGTTGTTCCATTTTCTTGGAAACTATTGGTCCGATTTTGTTAAAATTTTTGCAATATCTTCATTTACGAAGTCTTAGCAATTAAGATGTACAAAATTATCCTATATCTCGTAGCTTTCATTAGAAAACTACAAGAACAGTTTCGCTTTCTTTTCAACCTTTACATTATTTTCTCCGTCAAAATTTAATTTGTTGAAAAACGATCTGCTAGTTATAATTTAACAGCACTAATTTCAGCAGAATTGTTTTAATTGGTTTATCTGATTCCGATAAAAAAAATCATTTATTAAAATATAAGTAAATAATAGAACATCATAAACTTTTAATGAACCGCTTACGTGGAATAGCCTGTATATGATTGTTCTCACTCAAACTGTTAAATTAACTTTCCCATATTGTTTAAAATTCCAGGAAATACTATCCGTTAAAAATCTTTCCGTTTTTTTTTTGTTTCCGCTTGTTTGTCTTCGCTATTCTTACAGTCATGGAAATAAAAGCAAATAAATATTTTTTAGGAAAAAAAATCAAGATATCATCATTTAAAATACCTGTTTGCTTAGTGTAAACAAAATAGGTTTGAAACAAGTATGCTTTTTTTAGAATTAGTGTAGAGATCTTTTAATATCTTGCAGTTTTTGTAAAGAAAGCTGTTTTTATCAGTAGAAGATGGCAGTAGGTGAAGAAACTTGAACTTTCTTCATTTGAGATATAATTTGCTGTTATTCCTCAGAGCAATCAACCAGACTTTCTTTCTGGGCCGCAGGAGAGCTGAGCTCTGATTTCTTAGAGTAAGTGTTTACAATCCAAAGGATATAACTATTGCAAAACACTTACATGCAACCAACAATTATGAATTAGACTAGGCTTTTTAGAATTGGACCACTTCGATTTGTTATAGTGTTATAGTGTGTTCATGGCTGAATCAGAATACAGAAATTAAGAAAAGAAAAGAAAATTCAAAGGGTCATTAAAAGTGGAAGCTTTTAATAACATAATTCTAGGTAATTCTAAGTTCATTTTATTACAGAAAAATTAGTTCAATGAAATTTTTATATCTTTTATTGTTGCAACTGACTTTACTGGATACAATGGAATAAGAAATGTCCAAAAGAAATTCGTAAGAATGTTATTATAGTAATAAATTTTTCACAATCTGATGGGTCATGATTATTTAACTCCATTCTCTTTTTACACCTTTGATGATTGGAACAGACTTTTGCATATATCGTTAGATGTACAATGCTGGATCATTTTTAAGCCAATATTTTTTTTTCATTGCTCGCTGTTACTCGTCTTAACAGTAATTCATTATCTCCATTAAAATTGATATATTTGCATCCCATGAAAATGTTAGAAAGTTGGTAAAACATCAGATAATAGTTTAGATATAATTTATACAAAAATATAACGCGGCAAAACCTGATAACCGCAACTGTGGTAATTGAAAGTATCTAGTTAATATTCGAAGATTTAAATACAAAACTAGAATTTTTTTTTCAAAATACTAGAATATCAATATATTTTGCTATATTGCTAAATCATCTTGGTATAATCATTTATAATAGCTTATTAAGCATATGACTAAAAGGTTTATGGACTTCCATTTAATTAATGATTTTCAATTCTTGCAATAATTAGTAAGCAGCGCTATTGCATTTAAAGCATTCATGAAGATGTAATACAACATAACTAGGAGAATGTATACAAATTTCAACCATTTTCATGAATTTTAAAATTTCTTAAATTAAGTTATTTAATAGTCAGTCATAATACTTGAATACATGTCTCTAAATAGGTATATAATCGAAAATTAATTCCGTAAACATATAAACTTGAAAGACAAAATCTTTTTTAAAATTATTTTCTCGTACAAGTCCTATCTTTAAAGAAGATTTCGACACAACATACTTTGCCCGAAACTGCAACAACGTCATCTATATTTATCTCTTTTTTTTATTGTGAGTCATTTTCCTTTAACTCTCTTCAATAAACATCCTTGAATATATTTATAAATAAAAATAGCACAAGTTCGTTTGTCTTTCATAGGTGCTGCTTTAATCTTGATTGCTATTTTCCTACATGAGACGCGCACACACAATTATGATGTCTAGATGATAATGGCTTTAACATTACTTCCTTTTCATCTCTCGAAACTAGAGATTAATAATTCCCTAATTAGCTAACTACCTAGAACTAGGCGTGTTAATCGCAACTAATCACTTTAACACAAGTGCTGTGCAATTAGAATATCACATCGGGTAACAAATCAAGTTTCAACAACAGAAAATCTTCGAATTTCGAAACGCGTTGACGGAGATGGTTATTACAAAAATAAAATGGTGTTATTAATTTCTGTCCAGCAGAACGCCCCCTTTTTTTATTAATGAAGATATCGCGCACGATTCATGTCTATAGGTGGAAGGTATTCCATCTGGTTCTACGCTGATGCCTTTTTATTGTTTGTCTATTAATCTAATACAAGTAGTTAAGAAGAGAACAATCGCAACGCTTTCATACAATATTCTCTCTCTGTCAATAGGTTTCTATTTCGGATATATAATATGTATATATAATTGATAATTTCTTACAATAAAAAAATTAACAATAGGCACTTTTAGCGAAGACATCTCAAGTCCTAATAAGTGCCACACAAAACTATCCTTTTACATATTTTTTTTTCTATTTACATGCTGTATTTCTTGCGGTTTACATGATTCTTTATTTTTCAAAAATCTCGTGTTATGCTCATTTAAAAACTACTTAAATAACATTACTTTGCTCGAAACTGCAACAACGTCATCTACATTTATCTCTTTTTTTTTCATTATAAGTCACTAGGTATGCATCAAATTATCTACAAATTACTACGAATACGAACTCTTATTAATTCATTTAATTCACTAGATTTGTATCGTTCTTCATTTCGTAGATTATGTATGTTTCTTTTCATATAAACTAATAGTGCGCATTTTTGTCGGGAAGTTTTTTCTCATATTTTTCGTCCTTATTCTTCCGTCGTTCGCCACGCAAAGTTGGATATTTTGTAGTTGGTGCTATTTCTGGTGACACAAACTTCGATATGTTCTGGCATAAAATAAAAAATAAATATCTTGTTCAAACTAGTTGGAAAAACTCTGTTACATTAATGTCATCGTGTTAATTCATCAACAGTATGACTCAAAAATTGTAAATGTATGATGTAAAATAATATGATTTTTCTTTGCTTCAATATTGCATACTAACATGTACAATAAGAGTATTTTTGAATCACTCTGCATACTAAGCAATAACGGAATAACAATTACATAGTAAACCAAGGGAAATTATCACCACATCAACCACAATATATAAACAGTCGTATATCGTAATTACATCATTCTTTTTTTCCAAAATACTTATAAAATTCTATCAACTATTTCATACTTATCGTAATATATTAGCGACAATATTCAAGTGGAAAAATTAATAATATTAATTGGAGGTACATCAGGTAATCTATTTATTCGTTATTGTTTCTCATATTATTCTATTATAATATAACATATTTTCTTTAATTCATTCATTTTTAAGTTCTCACATCAAGTACGCGAAACTAAACGAATAATTTCAACATACACAAAATCTTCCTCGTTGAGTATACTGCCTCTTTTCTCTTGTTCCTCTATATATATAAACGTTTATATAATATACTTATTATTGCTATCGATTTGTCGAGGAAATACGTAACGGAAATGTTAAAAGTTTCGGGCAGTTTCAATATAAGAGTTAATTACAAAACAGAAGCGGATCGCACGAAAACCAACGAATGAGAAAAACAATCGCAACCGATAACTCGTTAAAACACGCGAAAATCGGAAACACACTCGTTCACACTCTACAGCAAATTGGAAGTCGATATTGTTTTGTTCAATATTTTTTTTTTATTATATACTTTTTTTTTTATTTTCATGTATCTCTGTGCAATTATTCTTGTATTTTTTTTTGAACACCGATAGCTCCCTAGCGTAAAATGCAATTCATGTTCTTATATGTACAATGTTCCAGCAAAGATTGGATCTTTGAATACATTTTTCATTTTAGGAATAATACAGAAATATTTTTGGCTATATAAATTTGCCCCAAAGGTGTATAAACACATATTGTTTTTACTACTTTACTTTATATAATTATTAAATTTGAATGGAAACAATATTTCTTTTCTGTTATCGTTTTAACTTTATATATTATTTCGCTTATTAATTTTAAGACATATGACGTTGTAAAAGTATTATAAGTACATCTATTTATAATAAATTCATTCTTATACAATCTTCTTTCAAAAAATGGCAAACTAAGATAGCCTGATTATAGGGTCTGCATTTATTTTAAATATCCATAGTTTCAGTACTGCAAAAATATATTTGGTATGTTGCAATAATAACAATTCAGTCAATATAATGCTATACAGCTGTCCATGATATGGATGAGCTTTTATTAATTTTAATTTGTGATTTTTTTGTGGTGTTCATTTTTGTCAGATTATTGCTCATGTAAATTTTCTCCAATACATATAAAACATTAATGATATTTGACCTAAAAATTTAAGAATAATTTAATATAAATAATATATTTAAATTAGTTTTTCCTGCGAGATATTAATATTTTTCTTTAATGTTACAATGGAAAAGATTTTTCCTAAGAAACCGAAATTTTTCCATTAATATTCACGTAAAACATTTTGTACATTTACCCCCATTGAATGCGGAAAATTATCCAAAAAAAGTGATTTTTACCAAGAAAAATTACCTAAATTAAAAAAAAAACATATTTTACATCTTATAGTGTCCGAATCCCTTCAAGTAAACTTTCATTATATCTTCGTAAAAAAGAAGATAGCAAACAATAATTTTGTCGTAATAAGTGCGACTATTTACAAAAAAAATACAACATATGTAGTTAACATTGCATACATTACTGAAAGTAAATATTAACAATAAATTTAATACAGTCTTGACGACGTGTATAATGTACTTAAGTGGGCGAAAGTCCTTTGTATATCTAATCCATTTGTAGAAATTTTAACTCAAATTATAAGTAGGCTTTGAAAATAATGGATAAATGTTATTAAATATTAGGAGATTAGGCGTTTGGTTATGTTAAAAAATTTAACATAACCAAACGTTTAAATAATAAAGTTAGATATTACAGAAAAATAATGGTGTTTATAAACTACACTTTATAATGCTTATTTTCCACTTTAAATATATTAAAAAATCTTTTGACATGCATATTAACTCCAACTAATGATTTTTTCGGTTACTTTTATATTCGTAATAAAGTCCGTTATTATTTACTATCTTTAGTTACTACTGTGTAATTGATCTCTACCACAATCTATACTACTAATATTATTGCTACCAATTGTTCTATTGGGGTGTAAAGGATTTCTTTAATTGGTCAATGATTTTGAGCTTCTTTAATTTATTTAACACGTGTGCATCAAAGCCTACTAGATCCGAAAATATATTGGTTATAAACCATTTGAAACTCCATGTAAAAGTAGGCCAAAATCTTCAGAGTGAGTCAAGAATTGTTGTTGATGTTCATGAAAATTTTCATCTTGAAGAATGTGTTGATTTTATATTTTGTTCTATATTTGACAATAGTTGTCTCTAGTGATTGTGCCTCCTTTCATTCGTTTGATTTTGGTATGTCAAGACCTGCCACCTTAGAAATTAAGACGAAATTTCTTTGTGTAAAATCATTAAATTATTTATGAAACCCCATATGGGAAAAGTTTACGTGAGAAATAATCTAACATAAACAGAAGCGTAGGGTGCCACTAAAAGAATAAATTGTCAAGTAACTTCGCCTAAAAGCTAAAGCAAATGCTCATGCGCAGCTGAGTACATTTATCAATGGAAATATAAAGTTGCAGAGATTAAGTGGATTCTCAGCCGCCTCCATTTTAATATATAAAAGTTTATATTGATTTTATAGTGCTGCATAAATTTAATTAGCTTAACATTCCTGTCTGCTTTTTGTTTGTTTTTTATCCTAATTATACCAAGGATTCGCATTACGTCGCTGATTCAGTTATATACTTAATATTTTAACAATGACATTATGTTATTATTAAGATATCCGCATACTGGTTTATGTTCAAACATTTTACGCAGTATATAATAACCACACGCTTACCAACTTTTAGAACATTCTGTATACCCAAAAATATTTTTAGATTACTTAGGCAATAAACATAATGGCTTCCATAAACCCTTTATAATTTTTTTCTTCAAAATGTAAAATATACCTGCAATCAAAGATGCTACAGGCTGTAGCCAGCAAAGGTTACAGCCTGTAGCACAATTTGCAAGCCCATATCAATATGACACGATCTTCAAATATGGTGGATCATATAAGCGGTATTAATACGGTTTATTATTCAAAGGTCGTGCCATTTATGAGTGCAGAGATTGTGCATTGATTAAATGCGTACTAGTGCGGTGGAAAAATATATAACACACTTAAAAAAAAATCGATAATAAGAGCTTTCTCATTTATAATGGTGTGATTCCAAGTAATTTTTGGACAAATTGGAAAATATAAAATTAAACCCAAATAACTAAATATGTTTAGCCTGATAAAACTAGTTATCTCAGCGAATACTCGTCTCTTAATTTTCTAGAGTTTTCACTCTAAAGGAGTAGTACACTTATTAAGTCCGTGCAAAATTGGATTGCATATAAAGAACAACAAATTGGGCAAAACTTTAGTTCAATACCATGTTGCACCTATTAAAATTTTAAAAGTTGTTTCAATATTACTTGTTTTATATTTTAGATCAATACATTATGTATTGTGCTTATGTTAGAATTGCAACGTACTTAATTTTATTACAATACACTCAAAAAAGTACTTCCATTGAGCTAACCAAAATTTATTTTCAAACAAATTAGTCCACCGTATTATGGGTCGATCACAAGGATTACTGCGTATATACATATAATCGTATTTACGTTGCTATTTCTGCTAAATATGTTCTGCTGCTGGAATAAAATAGCATAAGCGCGATCTATGGGATAATTTCTGTAATACATGTAAGTATTTAACGTATTTCTTGTACTATGTAGAGAGGAAACTGCTACAAAGTAGATGTGCTACTATCGTCCTGATATTCTTCAGTTTCCACAACCCGCACTTTAATTTAATGTTTTGGATTTGTCTATCTAACCGCATTTTTAGTTGAATGGAAAAAAAAACGTGTTAACTTTCTAGTTTCTACCATTTTCATAGTGAATTAGAACAAGTTGAAGTTTTAATTTAGCTAAACAGATTGGGGCTAAATTCTTTATTTATAGAAGCCGAGAAATTGCTCAAATTTTGGTCATAATAAGCAAAAACATTCAGCACATTGTTAATTCAAGTAACTTTTCTAAGTGTATGGACGAAAGTAAGATTTTTAAAAATTATTTATGTCAAACTATCAGATCTGTACGTTAAAACTTGTTATCAAATATCGAAAATTAAAGGGAGATTTATTTATTTATTATTAATTATGAAAACCCATATGTAAAAATTCTTGACGAATTTGTGACGCTAATTAAAGCTTGTGAACACATTTCAAATAAAATCAAATAATGTGAAAGTATGGAAACGATAATTTCACGCTAACTTTCTTACCATTGGAACTATTAACTTTTTATATTTAAACGTAAATCCTTTGCGCTTTTTATGTTATAAATGTAAATAGTGAAAAGTTGTTTCCGCGTTTGTTCTAACAGTATTTTATAGAAAATAATTAAAAAATATGTAAGAAACTAAAGTATACATTATATTAAATTATAAAACATTTTAGTTTTAACCTTAAGTCTGGATACGAACAAATAAAATATAACAAAAAATTATGTCACCAAATTAATTATAGTAATTAGAGTTACTATATTGTATATACATGATATGTATGTATGTATATATAGTTAGGCATTACCGACTCGTTGGATCGTTACTCTAGATAGGTAGAAAGAGAGAATCAAATAGTGTTGAAAGCATTACGTTTATTTGTTGAGAGTTGGTAAGGGCTCTTAAAAATATGACAGATGAAATGCCATGTAATATTTTATTTCTAAGTTTTTCGTTATTGGATATCTTGTACTAAACCACTTTGTTTTATTTCAAGTCGCATTTTGTCTTTGAATAGAATAACATTTATAGCCATATAATATGAAAACTTTGTTATGACTTTGATTCGAGGACTGTAATATTTCTTTAATTTATGAAAGTACTCCAGATATCTAAGCAAACTTTTTGTTATAGGAGCACTTCCGGCACAAATCTGATTAATGAACTGGAAATCGAAGTATATGAATTTTGTACGAATCTGGTAATTTAGTCGTGAAATAATATACAAATTCCAAATAAAATATCTTTATACTTCAATAGCAATTATTTTCAAGATTTTTTTTTTACATGTCGAAATTTAGTGACCCACTAATTAAACAAGTAGTTTCTAGATTGTATTGTTATATGGAATATAGCAATTACATGAGCAATTTATTGTCAAAAAATCATGTTTTTAAATGAATTTAATAGAACAATTTTATTTTTGTCACGATTTTCTGACCAAGAAACCTGTAGTTTGAAGATAAAAAAACGATGATCAAAACACAATACCCTAAATTAAATTGCAAATGTAATATAAAAAATAAACAATGATTCAGTTTGGTTTAAAATAGTTTTGGTTAACAGTTGTAAAATTGTTTAGAAATGTAATTATTAAATATGTTTTTAAAATGTTTGTGAATGTCCCTAGATATATAATTAAAAAAAATAATAATAAAACAAGTTAAATTATAAAATATACATTTCTGAAGAAGACAAGAAAAATAAAGATTGTCGAAACGTAAAAAATGAGTTGTTTAACTTTTTAAGTCATTAGTATAAATTAGCCGCTACCCTCACGAAGGAAAAAAAGGAATAACTATACATAATTAACGGCTACGAACAAAACATCATCAAATGATTATAAAATAACCAACGTTCTTCCAAACTATTTTCCTAATGTAAGTTTTGATTTTTTACCACTCTATATTGAATTTGACATTCGTAACGTATTTATATACATTTTCAGTTTGTCAAATTTCAATTGCGACACATTGGAAGAAATGATTTACAATCTGATTTTATATGCAGATGAAAGAATATTTAATAATTCGTTCGTTGAACTATTAAAGAAAGTAAACCAAATCACGATCACTTAAAATAGTTCAAGCTCTGCCAGTTTCTATATGACGAATGGAAATGGCTTAAGTAATTTAGAAAAATAAAAGAAAATCAAATATAAAAAGAAAAGGTAATTTTTTTAATATTGATGCTAATGATATTTCACAAAATTAACAAGTAATTTGATAAAATATAAAACACACAACAACTAAGTAAGTTTTACTTTTCTTTTATTCAAAATTGCCAAATCTGTTGAAACCAGCGTGATTCTTTTCATGTACTTATTTAAATATTTATTCAGATATATTTTCAAAAACAACTTCTTCCGAAGATGCGAAGATATCTTTTAAATGAAAATACCTGTCTGTTATTCTGTCACATAGCCCAAGACATTATTCATTCTCAATCTTTAGTAATTATCATTTTTAACTATTCTTTTTTGTATAATTTAAAATTTATTATTTATTTCTTTAATAGCTATTGCTTGCATGCCTGTTTTGAAGTCTATCTAAAACGGTTTTTTTTATCGTATCTACATAATATAGTGTGTGTATATTATGTTGCGCTTAATTAATTCTTGTGCGTTTCAAAGTCTTGAATATTATTATTTTAAACTTAAATTCCAAGTTCGAACATATTGGTTCCACCTGATTTGATTTGATTTCCTATTAAAATAAGTAACGGTTTGTATGTACCTACTTACGATATGTAACGGAACATTCTCAACACCATTTCCTTAGTATTCAAGAAACTAAAATCTACCCATTAAGAAGCATTTGAAGGAAACTCAATCATTACAAAGGCTTCTAATATATATTCGCCACAATTGGATTTGCTGACATTGAACACTGTTTTTTGCCTTACGTCAGCTAGTACATACACACTCATAAAATTCTTTAAGAACATGAATTGCATTATAAAATGCATATAATCTGCACTTAGTAACGATTGTAATATTTTTATTTAGCGTAACAAACAACATATTCAATATTTTATACTAAGGTAAGAATTAATATATTTTATTGTTTTTGTCGGCTCGAAAAAATGCTAAAATTTCACAAATAAAATTTTCATCGACGCGCTACATTTAGAAAGATCCACTGACTACACTATTGGTTCTTCCTAAACGTTTTCAGCTGTATAATCTGCAACGGTTAATATAAAAATTTTTATTATATAATTTCGCTTTAAAATTCGCTTAGGTTATATAAGATATAAAACACTTAAATAATAACAATTAAAAACAATTATTGATATAGTATCTATATTATAATTTTTTTGTAGGCATATCTAAAGAAATGTACGGAATTAAATCTTAGAAATCAGTTCGTAGAGTTTAACCTTTGTAATCAGAAATTGTTTAAAAGAAAAAAAGAGATGTGCGTTGTAGTTTGCCCACACAAAAGAGCAAATATCACAATATCGTACTTTAAAAAATCTCGCAGTTTCTTTTTGACTTTTGCTACTGCATGCTATTTGACAAACAAATTAAGAGGCTGTATAAATAATAAAAAGTCAAACATCCCTAAAGATAGAGAAGAGAAAAAAGTGCAGAACCCCAGAAACATAATCCAATTAAGAATTCTTTTAGAAGTGCAGCGGTACGAGCTCAAAAATGATGTCGAAATATGTTGAATGATGAATGAACATTGGTTTAACAAAGTTTTGACTTTGTTTTGTTAATAACGTTTCCATCCATCACAATACAAGATACATGTACATATTTAATGTTGTTTCGGCGTTTACGGAAAATATGTTGTTATATTTTTTATGTAAATTGATTTTATTTCAACGAATACTTCATGTTGAAACAATTACACAGAAAAATGATTTACTCAAGTAACATAAAATAACTAAATAAACACTTAATTTTGTTCTATACTAACAAACACGTATAGCAAAGTATAACAAAGAGTAACATGACCGAAAAAGAAACGCTGAAATACACCACTTTTTATTAAGTAATGAATGCAACTATATTAGATGCAAAGGGTCTAGCTGGTTAAGCATATGAAAACTGCACCCGCATCTGATGAAGGGTTATTACCTTGTTTTTATTGTTCTTCATCTAAAATAGTCATACAATTAGTCTCACACACCTAACCCCTATTGCAAGGGAAAAATGGGGGTTAGGAATGTGAGATTAATTGTATGGCTATTTTAGATGAAGAACAATAAAAACAAGGTAATAATCCTTCATCAGATGCGAGAGCGGTTTTCATATGCTTAACCCGCTAGACCCTTTGGGTGCTGCTTGAGTGACATTGTATTTCAACGTTAAATAAACATGAAATAATTTTAACAGAAATCACAGACATAAATAAAGGCTGTGAAGTAAACTGTATTTCAACGGTTGTAATATTGGATGTGTAAATAATTGTCCATTTGCAAATCATAAAATATTTAATTGATTATATTTTTAAAACAACGTGTTTCGGTTAGGAATTGAATGCCATTATCAAGTTGTAAAAAACCTCATACCGAAAATATTGGATAAAAATATTCAATAACTTATATATGACGTTTTTCAAACATTATTAATTATTTATAGATCCAATTACCAATATCATTCATAGGATTTCAACATACATAGTATAATATTTGTAGAAAACAAAATCAAACATTTATTCAACTACTCTTTGTTGGTCGAATAGGAACCAACTGCCAACTTTTCACATATTTAATTCCAATTTATTCAATTACATTCACGTTTTCATACCTATTTATAGAGAGAACAACAATATTGAAGCATGCTACATCTGTATTTATTTCGAATTTTATCAAAATTAATTTCTGTTTCTCGTTTTCAGAATAAATTACATTCTATCATTTTGAGCTTACGCTAGTTCCATCTGTGGCTAATTTAGTTCGTATGTTAGCGCTGCTGTCAGTGATGCGATTAGTTAAATTTCTCCTAAAACATTAACTATATATTTACAATGATAGGTTTTCTTTTTATTCTATAAACTATATATTTAGCAAATTATTGTCACTGCCGTAGCAATACATTATTTTCAATAGTATTCCCTTTGCGCAAATTTTAATGCAAAAACCTAAAATCGGCCATTCTAGGCGAAAATTTCAGCTATTGTTAATTTCAAGTGGACTAAATATATGCAAAAGTATTTCAATCCATTGTGATGCCAATGCGGAGTGAATCTTAGGCCTGTTTCATATCAGTACGTTCCTTGACGACCAGCTAGTGAAATCGCCTCGTCTGAAACAGGCCTTACTCAACGTTATCATGTCAAACCTTAGATGTTTGATAGAAATAAGCGTAAAGGTGTTCATTATTCTTAAATACGCCATGTCCCCAGATTGACCTAACTGTACTTATAACGTATTTTATTTTTAATTTTATAAAAAAAAACATTCTTTTTGAAAAGGTTTGTTTACTTTGGAAAGTCTTGCGATAATTGAAATTAAACATACATGCTAGATGATTGAAAATTAAGAAAATGAGAAATTGTGCTAAGAGGAAACTGTCAATTATTGACGAGTAAATTCTATCTCTACTACAGCACTTCAGATATGAAAGCGCGTTTTTCTTTATTGTTGATGCTTTACATAATTGTCGGATCTGGTTTTAGTTTCATTAACGCCTTTAGTATAGGCAAGTCATATCATGCGCGTGACTAGCTTTTGTGCAACATGGGTTACCTATTTTGAAGCCGTTATTAAATAAATAGGAAATTCAAAAGCTCAAAAGTCTCAAAAATTCTTTTTTAGGTATATGAATTTTGTTCTGTTTGAATTTTGTTACGTCTAAAAGCAAGACCAATAATGCATTTGTAAATGATCTTACAGCAAAAATTCGCTGGTGCAAGGTGCAAATTTCATATCTGAAGCTCTGGTGATATTCCAAATAATCTTTACCTCTGCTATTTTTAATTTACTCTTCAATATTTGGTGGTTTACTCTTAACACCATCTCATGTTCTCTTATTTTTAAATCATCCTGCAATTTGAATTAATATTTTAATTATCACACAAGCTTTTTAACATTTTATAGTGATTTTTTCTAGGAAAAATAAAAACTAAATAACTTAGTTGACTATAATTAGGTCCATCCTGAGACATAAGTACTGTATATCCAAGCAATTATACACTTTAAATTAATGAATACTTAGGAAGTTATAATTACATCGTTTGTCAAGAATCGAAAACCATTCCACTGTAGATATTTTTCCCACCTGAGAAACAACATTTGAGCTTATATGTTATATGGAACTACTTGTCAAGCGTAGCAGCCGGATGTGATATTCTGAGGTTGTACGGCTTACAATTATAATTGCGATACATCCCTTATTTCATCGAAACGTCACGCTTCAATGTTTACTGCTTTCACAAACAATTGCTTGGCTGGTTTCTACTTCATATTTTTAGTTCTCTCCCGAAAATATAAATCACATTACTAGAATTTACTTGGATTAGATACTTATTCAGAATATCTTAAAACTTTAAAATTATTTTATAAACATATTTCGGCAGAAAAGAAATTATTTGCACTTGCTTTACGAAATTTTATTTGAAAGCTGTGGAAATATGCAGAGCTTATTCAATTTACAGTTCAATTTATCTAGTAGAACTGATTTTATCGAGAAATTCACAATTTCGGCATATCTGTTCGTTTACATTTCAGTACATTTTGCCTAAAATTGAGTTAGATGTATTGTTGTTGATGGCAGTGGCGTAACCAATCCTGAGTGGGACCCTTATCATTTTTTTGGGGATATTTTTCGTTTCGGAAAGTAACAATAGGTACGTATTAAAAAAATAACACCAAGAGAATCTTCCAGTGATCAAATATGCACTTTTCTTGTCTTTTTTGACGAACGTATTTATTACATTGTTTATAGCTGAGGAACTGACAATTGAAGATACGAGTGGATGAAGGTGCTATGTCGCATTTTAAAAACTGTCTTTTTTGCATGAATCAAGGTGTTTTGTACCCATCTTTCACATAGCACCATCGAAAATTCCAGAAATTCAAGAACACTCGAATCTTGTGAATGTATGAAGCGGTTATGTTACACTACTTTTGAGAAAAGTTACATAAAAAAACTTAATTTCTGAAAAAGTTTGATTTTGTAACATAACACCTTCATCCACTCGTGTCTTCATTATTTTTTCGATGTATGTAGATTGCAAGTAATTTTTTTGTAATTTTAACTTATTATATTTAGTTTCTTCTTCTAGTTTTAGCCTGACAATTAAGTTCTTCAGGAAATTGGTTACTTTGATAAACTTTTGATTGTGTAAGTTGAAATCAGTTCAAATCAAAACTTCCAGTGTACACAACATAATCAAACTAGATCTAATGTTATTGTTGCAGGTTCCTCAATTATATGAACTTTCTTAATTTCTTATCAAGATATTATGTATTAATTAACTAGTTTTACTACTTTCTTTCTTATTACTTAACTTGAGTTTCTCGTTGCAAAATTTTAAAAATCGGACATCAAACATCTGAACGATAATAATACACATTGACTCCAAAATATGATCAAAAATGGAATCAAAAATTCTCTCGTCTTCCTATAACTTAAGTGGAAAGCGCATAGATATCCTCTCTCGCTAGATCCCTGGACTGAGTAAATCGATTTTGTGTTTCTTCTACCAGTTTTTTCATAAGATTATTTAAGAAATGTTTCTTTTTTTTGGTTATTTTTATGTTGCAGGGTTTAGAGACAAAGCTCTTTACTTAAAATAGCTGGAAAGAAATGGTAATTTATTCATTTATTATTTTTCCACTCTGAAATAGTAACTCTCTAAAATAGTATATTAGCTTCACCAAGCCATCTAGGCCCATAGCTTTATTACTTCTCTCCAGATTCTTCTGTCCTTTGCCTTTTCCCTCCAGTTTAGTATTTGTTTTCCCTTCAGGTCCTCAATTATCGCCTCTCTCCACTTCTTCCTGGGTCTTCCTCTTCTCTTCTTCCCTGCTGGCTCCTTCCATGCTACCATTTTTACCGCTCTCTCCTCGCCCATTCTCTCTAGATATCCTGCCCACTTCAATCTGTTTGCCTTAACTACTTCACTAATTATTGGTTCGCCAAACAATCGACATATTTCCTCGTTTATATGACTCTCCCATCCTAACTAGCTCCGCTTTCCTCCATAGATTCTGCGTAATATTTTCCTTTCCCATGCCTCGATCTTGTTTTACATTTTTTTATTCATATACCCCACGTTTGGCAGCCATATAGCAGTGTCGGTCCTAAGATGGTCTTATACATTCTTATTTTTGTTTTTCTAGAGGTTTGTTTCGAAGTTAATATGTTATGCAGGCCCTATTTCTTTTAGCTATTCTTTGATAAACTTCGGACTCTTCGTTGCCTCTGCCATCTATTGGCGCCCCAAGTACATAAAACTATCCACTTCCTCAAACTCCATTCTCTCTCTCCTCCTTCGATATTAATACTAAACTTTCCTCCGCCTTTCTTCTTATTATTCACTCTTAGGTGCATATAATCTTCCTAATCTAATCTAATCCCTCTTTTCCTGCTGCTTCCGGAAACCGTCTTGTTACTTATTCTAACTGTTGTTTGCTTCGCGCTATTATTACCACATCGTCGGCGTATGCCAAACATTCATGACTTTTTGTTAGTATCGTCCCTCCCTATTAAGTCCACTCTCCCTCATCGTCGCTTCCATTATCACATTAAATAGCAGGGTGGTTAGGGGGTCACCTTGTCTCAGTCCATTTCTTACTTCAAACTCTTCCGATGTTCTTCCATTTACTTTCACCACGCTATTGATTGTTGTAGGGTCAATCTAATAAGACGTAGTATCTTTTCTAGCTCCTCCAAGACTTTGCACAGCTCCCGTCTTCTCACTGAATCATAGGCTCTCTTAAAAATCGATAAACAGCATACGCACAGGTACTTCATACTCATAGCAAGATGTTAATATTTGTTACAGCATAAATATTTGGTCAATTGTTGATCGGTTATTTCTAAAGCCACATTGGTACTCTCCCAACCATTTCCCCGCCTGTTCTTCTAATCTGATCTTCAACCAAGTAGCCAACACTTTATACGTGGTCTAGCTTATTTCCTTTCTTGTGTATTGGAAATACGCTGTATAATACTTTTTATAAATTAAAATCAGCCATTTTTAGTTAAAATTAAATTTATGTATAAAGCTCTCATTACATAATGGATGAGTTATAGCAGGCCAGGGCAAAAAACGTTGCCGATGCAATTGGTGTATGTTGAAAATACTTATTCCATGATACTAATCTGGACTTTTCATTCTCAATAGGTAGGGCTGGTGCCAGCTTACAAATCTCAAATGGAAATCCTCACTTCTTATAGTAAACTTGGATTCTCCAGAAAGAAATACGTAACTCGTATGATAATAATTTCGTTAAAAAAAAAGAGCAAATGGGGTAAAATCGGCCAGGAGGGTCAAACCGGAAACTATTGTTTTATCTGGCTCTGCTTTCGAAAATTGGTAGATATCATTTTATCCTAGGCTGTTATCAAATAATGTGCTTTTGTGTGGGCACCCAAAAAGTCAACTGTTACTGTTTAATAACTAAGTTAAAAAGTTTTGTTTTGTTCATGGGCGGTCCTCAAAATCGTTTACTTCTTCTTATTTGCAAACAATCGTTTTCTTTATGTAATCCATGAAATATTCTCAATTTTTCCTTGTTTCTATATATTTTCTCGGTGAAAACACTATGTTGAAGAAATTTGACAAGGGGATTGAACCCGAGCATTAAAGTTTCCAAAATATTTAGGTTTTGCTTTAAAGTTTAGCCCAATAAATTTATAACCTCGAACAAATCCTGACAGTGTCAAAAAAACGCTCAAAAATTTTGGCGTTACGTACCTATAAAAAAAAAAACATTTATTTCAGGTAGAGAAAGAAGTTTTCGTTATAGCCTAGCTTTATTGGGTACTGCTGAGAATTTCATGCCGCTTTGCTAATGAATGATCCACCTCTTGGTCTCTTTGCTCCAAGTCCATACGAAAATCCTATATTTAATTTATAGAGAGAAAATAGCTGTTCCTAACTTATTAAGCGCATATTATAAGCAGGATGTCAGAAGATGCCGGATAATCCAACCTGGACGATAACTCATAACTACGAAGATTTCTTAAACAAGCTTACTTTAGAACGAGCATATGAAAATGACCATTACAGAGTCCAAAAAGCAATTTCTTGGCTTTATCAGACACCGCAAACCAACCTGGTAAAGCAAAAGACAAAGTGGATTCAATACAACCTGAGCTCTGGTACTAACTATAATTTTAAATTTTATAAATTTGTGAAACTAATAAATTAATGTAAATTCCATTTTGTTTGTAATCCAAAATTTAGCACACCCTAAAACATCATTTTTTTTTTATTATTGAGTGTAGTATTTTCTCTCAATAACGTTTGCTCTTCTGTCATGTGTATAAATTATTTCTTGAATAATTAAAATAATAGTTGTAAGATTTGATTTTGCTTTCGTTTATTTGGAAAACATTTTAAATTTTTTTTGTACTCTACGAATTGATTTCTGTGAGTCGATTCATTCCTACTGATACTTCAAAAATACGTAACTATAACGAACGATTTTAAATTTTATTTATGATTTAATAGTAACAACTAATTAACGTACATTTAACGTTTAGTTTAAAAACGGGGAGGTATTAAATTAATATTGTATTTAGGTGTCTCAATTATGAATTAATATGTTATGTAAATATGTATAACGTATTTATGTAATCTTTATAACATCTAAACTGGGCACACTATTATCTCGTATTCGAACATGAGCGACACGGCTACGAATACAAAGTACAACATGAACATGGTGAAACCGAGTCCCTTGTTCATTTTCCACCTGAAGCACGCGATGGACAAGACCACGAAGAGCAACATCATGAAGAGTATCGTTATGGAACACACCATTCCCACCGAGTTCACCTCCACGGGCTTGCTGTAGATGATTCCGTATATCAACCAAGGCACTGGTAACCTGAAACAGAGCAGAAAAATAACGTTAAACTTAAACGAACAGATATCGGGAAACGTAAGATATCGCTGAAACGTATTTACGTAATGAATAAAGTGCCGATTCGACAGAGAGGCGAACATTCTTCGCATTTATCGTTCGCAGACTTAGATTAAAACGTCCATCAGCGTCGGTAAAATGGACGATCAAGTGCGCTAGGAATGACAGCGATATTCCGCAGCACTATTAATTAAGCCGGAAATAGGTTTGACAGGTATTCTAAACTGGAACGACGCAACGCCGATTTCTAGCATACCGGTGGGAGCTCAATTCCTTCATTTATTTGTTAAGTATTTCAATATGTGACGTACACTATCCTTTTTCCAATGTTGTAACTGACAAAAATGTAATTACCATGAAATGAAGTGCCAAGTTGTATACTTGAATACAAAAAAATGTTCACTTAACCGTTTATCAGTTAACAGAATACTAGCCCTTTTTTTTTTTTTAAATGCCGACAATGCCATCTACTAATCAATCTTAAAAAGATTGTTTTATGCAGGAATAAAACGCCAATTTCGAGCGATAGTTATATTTTGTTCTTATTCGTTTAAACAAAGTTTCGATGGTATTTCCATCATCTTCAAGATTATAATTAAAAACATTAGGTTATGTAATTGATATTATTATAACCTAATGTTTTAAATAATTAATATAATTATTTCCAAAACAATAAATGTTACTTTTAGAATTTGAACATTCGACAGACATCTGTGTCTCTGAAGAACTATAACCTTCTATCCTAGGATGCACAAGTTCCTTTTCATTAACATATACTAGGATATATTATTAGAAATTAAAAATAAAGGAAGTATTATTAGAATGTGCATCCAAATTAGACGTACACAATGTGTAAATATAGGTACTTTGAAATAGGCAGTCCAGAGCTACTTTTTCGAGAAAAAAACCTTGGAGAAACCAAATTATCTTACCATTTCCAGGATATTTAAAAAATGATTTTTTTGCAGTTTCGATTATGTGATATAATATTCCTATTTTTTAAAATTTTAAAAAATTGTTCAGACATTTTTTATGCAGCATTTTATTTGGAATTTGGATATGAAACCTACTTTTTAATGATCCTTCAAATTTTTTAGTTACGGGCTCATATTATTTTTTCTGGTTTGCCAAGCTGAGGTTTCGGCGATCCTGCATGGTGCCGAAGAAATTTTAGCAAGGAACATTAAGACCGACGTATTGTCTTTTACAGTCATAGCCAAGCTGCCCTTAAAGCCCTCAGCAGTTATAAAATCGCTTCAGCCCTAGTACTTCAGTGTCACAATGGAAGCGATCGCTATTGATAATGATTTGATATTCAGATGGGTTAAAGGTCATAAAAGTAATCTGGGAAACGAGGCTGTCGATAGGTTGGCGACACGGGGTTCATGTTCTCCCTACGTGGGACCGGAGCCTGTTCTTCCCATTTCTTCGGCTACACTCAATACCCTAATAAACCAATAGACCACTACACTACACGAGGAGAGATGGGTACCCATAACCACTTGCTGTCAGGCACACAAAGTCATCCCAGGCTGTCGTCCAGGACAGCAAGATACTGTCTGCAGCTTTCTCGCAGTAAACTACGTCATCTGTATGGCTATTGACTGGTCACTGCAAACTGAATAAACACATGCACCGCATAGGACTGACTAGCAGCCCAATCTGCCGTGCATGTTACCTAGAGGACGAGGCACCGGAGCACATCCTATGTAACTGTCCGGCGCTTGCCCAACTTAGAGGTTCCATCCTGGGGGAGTTCTGGCCCAGTATGGCCAGCTTTGGCGGCACCTCACATGCTACACTGCTCGAGTTCATTCTTCGCTTGGGTTGGCTCGAGTAGGCTGCGGGTGAGTGACCCCGCCTAAGGAAGGTAGCGCAATGGGCCCGGTTAGAGTGGCCTAAGTGCGCGTGGCTAGCCACCCTTCCCAACCAACAATCCAGAATCCAGATTATTTTTTCTTAAATAGAAACCATAGTTATAACATAGTTATCTGTTATAACTAAATAATAAATTTTGCGGGCTTTATAAATACATATAACACTTTATCTTTATTCTAAATATTAAGCAGGTTATTGCATTTTTAAATTCCAAATAGATTTATAGCGTGCCATGGAAGGAATCAGTAGTACACTGCCATGACAGCCAAACAAAATAATGATATTGATATATTGATATTATTCCTGTCAAATAATAAGCGTCAGTGGCGTCAGCTTATTTTTCTTTTTAAGAAGAATATTTTAAATATTGACAGAGATGCTAATAAAATAGTACTGTGGCATGAATGTTTGTGATTATAATAACCTTCATAAAGTTAGTTGTGTATTAAAGACAAAAGCTGTAAGACGCAGTCACAAAACAAGACAAAACAAGTTAAATGTAATCAAAAAGTAGAACTTTAGTAATTATGAAAAGCGTTAGCCACATTTTCACGTGGTTGTTCAGCTGTCTTGCAAGTATATTTGTCTCATTCAAATCTCATCTTTTAAATAGCCCATAGGAAAAAATCCAATGGCCTTAAATCTGAAAGCAAGAAATCTTGCCGGTGTTGTTCTAAACAATTTCTGGTATCTAGAGCATTTAATAATTCATTGTATCTCCTAGCTATCAAATTACCATCATATATAAAATAATAAAATTTGCAACCTTTTAAAAAGCACCTAATATTAAAGCCAAATCGTCCTTGCCCCCGAATGGGTCTACTTATGGGGATTTGTGTGACTCTAGTGAACGCTCTAGTGGTTAGATTAGCTTAGATTAGATTAGGATTGGGGTGACCTATGGACCTGTTTTTCACCTTTTCAGATCTATTGTGATCCTCTTTTTCCTAGAGGACGCTCTCTAATATTGCCCTCTTAATTAGGCCTATCATCTTTGAGAGCGGCTTCTTTATATAGTTACTAGCTGTGGGGTTCTACTCCACAATGTCTGGTCTACAATGACCAGTCAGCAGACCTACACTCATTTTGACAGTCTTCCAATAGACCATAATTTTATTCAGTAAATTGCCATTGCACTTGAAGCAACGTACACCTACAGTTTAAAGCTGCATTGACAAATTATTTCAAAGATCGTGTATTTTACTCAATAAATGAATTTCTTGAATGTTAAAAACCGCACAAATGGTAGCAACTGCTATATTAACTTTTTCGAAATTTTATTTATACAAAACACTTTTAAAATATTTTTTTTGTACTTATTTTCAGTCCACCAAAAAACACAATTTATCTTTGAAATAGAAAATAACAATTAATTTCAATTCTATCCATTATCTTTATAATGAATTACTGCTTCTCATTGAACGACATGAAAGTCCCATTGGAATTTTTTGTGACCTTCAAAAACCATTTGATTGTGTGTTACATGAAAAACTTCTTACCAAGATGTACGACTATGGTATTTGGGGTAACGTCGCCAATTGGTTTGCAACTTTTTTTAAAAATAGAATGCAAATTGTCAAGCTAATCTTTTATAATAAATACGGCGTGCATTCTGCTAAATTTGAAGTATCATTTTTGCACCTCACCTAAACAGCCACTTACATATAAACATATCAGTAATTTTTAACTTCTACCATTTTTATTATGTATTTTGTCTTTAAAGCTTAGTTTTGTAGTAGTAGTTATGTCTTTGGTTCTGTTATTTGATATTAGTATTTTTAATTCTTCAAGGTTGAGTCATTGTGAGCACATGTTAGTATTTTTGTTTTCATAGTTTTCTTGTTTCAATAACTCGCACATTCTACTTTAAATTATCTTTATTTCTAGTTGGATCTGCTACAAACACAAATGTGTTGATGTAGTTAATAAACATTATTATTATTAAAGAATTCTTCTAAAAGAAAAATAACCCCCAATAATAAAAACATTAACAAAATAGATAGCAATATAAAATGTTTAGAACTTATCTACATATTCCCGTCGTCTCAAAAACTCAACAATATTCTAAAAATCCAGGAACGTGTGGAATTAGTGATTTTGTATTATAAGAATGGGAGGTGTGCAAGATCTACAGCTCGCTTATTCAAGGAAAATCACATACTCTGTACAGACCAAAAAAAAAAAAACATTTTCATCGGGTTCTTAATAATAAACATAGCGTAGAAGTTTTAGGACAGTGATTGGAAATGCAATGTCGATACAACAGGGATCTCAAGCATCAGAAGTAAGCCGGTCATCAGTTTGCTAAGAAGTTAAAAGTTGAACCCTTTAAAATTACACTTTTACACGAATTAAATGAGGACAATTTTGACAAGAGGTTGGAATTATGTGACTTAATGACCGAGCACCTCAACAATAATCGAATACTGTATAATATCTGTTTCTCGGACGAATTTTCTTTTTCATTGAATGGTGAAGTAAATCGTCGCAGCTGCAGATATTGGAGTGACGCCAATTCCAATTTGGCACGGGAAATACATATACAACGGCCACAGAAATTTAATGTATGAGTTGGTATCGTTGGCGATCACCTTAGAGGAACCCTATTCAATGGTCAAACGTATTCGAACATCAATACAATCAATCCTTTGATCACAGAAAATTGGAGCAAGATCCAGATTTGTTGGAGAATGAGATAGTATTTCAGCAATACGTAGCGCTTCCACATTACGCTGCCGGAGTACGACGATTTCTGCATCATGGTCGAAAAATTAGCCGAAAGGGCCCTATATAATGACTTGCCAGATCGCCGAATCTTACATTACCTGATATTTTTTTCTGGAGCACCTTAAATCTAAGGTGTATGCCACGCGTGTAATGTCAGGAGAGCATTTTAATCAGTCCTATTGTACGGTGGTTATGGTCATCATTTTGAACATTTAACAAAGTAAAATCCATTCTAATCGTATTTTATTACACAGATTGCAAATTATCCACTTTTTACTTACTGATTAAAATAAGGAAAGATTTTAAATCGTGGGATGCGTCATTAAAAGTTGTTCCTCTTAAATATGACAATTGACAGATTTGCGGAATTTTATATAAATCACAGCAGTTGAGTAGCTTTAGAAAATTGAAATGGCCTGTATTATTGTGTATTCTTTTAGTTTCTTAGGAACACATGTTTTCTGCGTTCAATTAAAAAGGTTATAAACGGCAGACGCGCAAATGATAGGGGGTTGGTAGCTTCAACTTTACAATCTCTAAAACAGCCATTCCGAAAGTAATAACTTAAACCAGCAACCTGCTAAAACCCGTAAAGTCTACTGCTGACTATTTCGGCAATTTATACTTACTTAATTCTTCGGTTACGGTTTTCGTAAATTACACGTTTGCAGCACCGAAATCCAATAGTTTTCCAAACAACAATAAAGAATTTTCATTGCTAAACAGCACTTAAATGGAGGTATGAGAAATGGTCAGTTCGAGTGCAACAACTAAGTTAATCAAATCAATGCCTAAACAGGCTAAGAGTCGTTAAGAAGACCAGTGATTATTCAACCAAATATTAATTACCTATTTATATTTTTTTATAATACTATGTTCAAGTATAAATAAAATAATATATGGTCGGGCACTTTCGTGTGGCTGCTACAGTAACGGGCATAATAAAGAGCAAATTGAACTTTAGGGTTTACATTCCGAATAAAAACTAAAATATTGGCTAAACTAGAATTGTATTGCTACCCAAACCATATTTTCCTCGGCACCCTCTTTCTGATAATTGAAATCCTTCGTTTATCAATAAATTCCCCACCTGTTTAAAGCATTTGCACTAGATCACGAATTACACGCTTGCTTGGCACAATATTGCGTCCAAAAAGTGGTCAAAGTTTTCTCAATGTGCTGTAGTCGTAACTAATTGCTTATTTTCTTAATAAATTTGTATGAATTGTGTGCGTTGCTGCACATTATTTCATACAGTGCCATTGCCGTGTGTTTCGTTAGTAACTATCAAAACATACATTAAACATTTTCACAAACCAAATGTGCGAAATGGCGGAAAACGAACCACTTCATTATTGACGCACACAATCGGATCAATCTCTCATAATTAGTCGATTATTGAACCATTAAAAATCGGTTACTTATGAAATTATAGTCAATGGATTAGATTCGATTAGGGGTTGTGGTCCTTATTGTCCTAGAAGGCGCTATCTAATTTTGCACTCATAATTAGACTTGAAAACTACTCCTTTTATGTAGTTGTTAGCTGTGAGATTTTCCATGTCCAGGACTAGAAACCTTGCCATCGCCAGGCAATCATTTTTGACACAACGCTGTGAACCCAGGGTTTTCTTCTCTTGACTTATACTGATGCTTATTTAGTCCACAATGATCAGTCAGCAAACCTACTCTTTGCTGAGTAGATCTTTGGTAAATTCAGACCTCCGTTCCTTAGGAATTCTAAAATTTTTTTTCTTCACCAGCATAGATTGGTTTTCTTCCTTTTTCTTCATTTTTAGGTTTTCTCTTCTTCTAGGAGAAACATAGCAATATGTAACAACGTTTCGTCTTTATTTCAGACGCTTTTCCAAGTTATAAAAATGCGTAAAAATATAATAATATGTATAATTTAGGAATTCTGTTGAGTGTCTCTGTCTTCGCGATTTTTGCCACCACTTCCTGAACTTATTATGTATCCATGCATTGATGAACTTTTTTATTTGCGATTTGAAAATGCAGATGAGTCAGTTAATTTCCTTTGGGTCCTCACGTCATTTAGGCCAACACTTTAGGCGGAAGTGTTATCATTATGAGACATTGTTTTCGGTAAGCCATTTGTTCTACGTTTATTATTTATGAAATTCCAGAATTTTTTTTGGGTTATGATGTACATTATTTTGTGTAAAAGATAAGTAATTGTTGTAGTTTGTTGAAATGCTAACCTTAGAAGCGATGCGCAATTGTTTGTAAGTATTTAAGACAAATCTATTGCTACAGTTACGTCTGAACCTCTTAAACGAATTCTCTTTTATTTTGGTTTCTGGTGAGAACCAATTAGGATAGTTGCCACTATTTATATAATGTTTGGGTATGAACCTACACAGAGAAAAATCCGCATAGTAATATTTACACTTCACTGTTGGACGAAAATTGTAGTAAGAATTTTTACTATTGTGCGAAATTTTTAAACAACATCAGCTGCAGTTTCGTATATCGTAGTTACAAAAAAAGCAATAATTTGTTAGAAAATATTGTGATACAATGTTCTAGAAAATATTGCGAAATGTTTTACAATATTTTACAACTAGTAAATATAATAAATTGCATATGATGGAGTGGGAAAAAGTTATAAACGAGAATTTCTATAGTGGGAAACTTTATAGTAGTCGAACACTATATAACAGATCGAATTAATAATTCATTAACTATAATGGCAATGTTCTGATTTCCGCTAATGTTAAGAAGGACGTCTGCCTGCCAAGATCTTGGACATACTTCAAAATTTACGAATTGCTGTTTCTCAAGCAAAAAAGGTTAATGTTAAGACGGGTATCGGCCTGTCGACATAGCAGTAATAATTATAACATATTAATGTATTTCTGCTTTAAACTTGTGATAATACGATAATTTTCCCAAGAAAAATGTTTCTCTTCACGTAGGATTCGAACCTACATCCTCCGTTTGCCGGACGGCGCATCTAACAATTAAGTCAGTAGAAAGGACAGTTTTTGCGTTAATTCGCCGCCCCATCGGCCTTTCAAGATTTAATATCGACATATTTCGGTTAAAAACGTTCGAACCTCGTCCTCTACTAGCTTAATTGGTAAAGCGCCCGTCCGACAAACGGGGGGATGTAGGTTCGAATTCTGTGTGAGAAGAAAAATTACTCCTAATTATTACAGTTAAATGCAGTTAAACATTGTAATACGGTTGAAGGAGAATTCGCAAACGTCACATACAGAACAAAGTAAATTAATGAGATCAAAACTTCTCAAACTAAGGATCCTTTATTCCTTGGTACAACACTCCAGCTTTACTGTACGCAACATTCTACTGAAAATTCACTATTGCATTTATACGCAATTTATGCTCCTTTTATAGGTAGGTTATGTCAACAAATTGTGCAACAAAACTAATGTTAAGACGGGCATCGCCTGTCGATATAGCAGTAATAATTATATCCACCAACTGCCAACATCCCTCAAGTCTCGAGATATAGGTATTCTCGTTAATGAAATCAACAAACAAACCCTCAAACTAATAAAATCTCGTTATTTTAGAGATATTGCGGAAATTAAGAAAATAATTGGTATAAAAAGCGATCATATTAATTTGTTACTTCTAGTTTATTAATTTAACAAACCCATTAATTTGACTTAAACAATAAGTGCTCTTTAATAAACAAAGTGAATATTATTAAGAAATAAGGATTACGCTAACCACAATTGTAGTTAATTTAATGTAATTATTATAATCAAACTACTTCTTTTTCCAAACCTAGCCCACACTTTTGTAAACAGGTTCTGTGATCTAAGCATTATTATTATGGCGAAGTTTTCTACCCATATAGTTACGTTCAATAGGTATATGTGATACAGCCATTGTTGTAAAGATGGCGCTTCTGCTTTTTCATTCAAACACGGTTATAAAAAGTTGATTTGGTGCACTTATCGGAAAAAAAACATTTCTCTTTCACCGGTATGATGAAAGAGAAATTCGCAAACGTCACATACAGAACAAAATAAATTTCATTAATTTATTTTGATCAAAACAGTCCAGCTTTAGTGTACGCAAAATTCTACTGAAAATTCACTATTGCATTTGCGGCAAGCAATATGCAATTTATGCTCCTTTTGTATAGGTAGGTTATGTCAATAAATTGTGCAACAAAACTACACATTATGTTTCAAAAAAACACATTATACAGTAAATAATTATTCACAACTAGGTATATTAATTATAGCAACAGAGTAGTTAATCTGTACGTAAAATCTCAATGTCGGTTCACTACATACGTTTGTAATAGCAGCAAAAATACTGTAAATATTTTGTTGACGATTAGTTGCAACTATTACTACCGACCTAAACGTATTATTTGCGACAAGTAATCTGGACTTAATGCTACTGTAATTTATAGGTTATGTCAGCATAAATTGTATAACAAAAGTTTTTATTTTATTGCAAAAAATGCGATAACTTTCGTCAACAATTTTGTGGCAAATTTTAATACAGGTTGTGCTCGTCGCTATATATTCAACAACTTGTGCAAAACTTTATAATTGTTTGAAAATTTACAACTTTTTTTTTGTGTATCGTAAGCACTGTATATAATGTCATTAAAAATAGTTACACATTGATTAATATCCACATTACTGAGCATAATAATAATAATAATAATAATAATCTTTATTCATAGCCAATATACAATTGGATTGAATGCGTCATAAAACTACAAAACACAATAAGTTCAATAAAAACAGAAACAATAAAAACAAAATAAAATAAAAGACAATCAAGAAGATTAAAACTCATTAAAGCTGTAGAAGCAGTTCTCGCTAAGATATTTCTTCAGATGCGTTTTGAATACTTTAATTGATTCAGTATTTCTTATTTTTTTTGGGATTGGTTGTGAACCGTCATACAAACAAACTCAGGAGACTTACGAAACAGCGCCGTACTGTGATGCGGGATTGATCATGAATTATAACCCCTAGTAGAATACCCATGTTTTGGTAAGAATTTATTAAATGTATCTAAGTTCGCTTTAGCAAATAAAGCACATCGGTAAATGTATATTAATGGGTAAGTCAGAATTTGGTTTTGTTTAAATATAGATTGGCAGCTATCCCGGTGTTTGACATTAAATATAAGGCGTATGATGCGCTTTTCAGCTACAAATATTCTATTCCAACTAACAGATTTAACCCATATTACTATGTTATATGACATAATTGAGTAAGCTAGGGCGTAGTAGACGCCAAGTAAATTTTTCGTGCTAAGACTCGATTTTAACTGCATAATTGCGTAATATGTCGAATTTACTACTGTCGAAAATACTCAATATGTGACTCGAAAGTTAAGTTCTCATCTAGCAATACTCCCAAGACTCTCGATGACGCTACAAATAAACCATCGCGCGGCGGACTTCGCCTTTTGTGAAAATAAATGATGGCAGTCTTCTCATGATTCAAAATCAATTTATTGTTGTTGCACCAGGATGACATTTGCATCATAACCCGCTCAACCTCAAGTAGCAATTCTTCACTGGAATCAGAAGATATCGCCACCGAAGTATCGTCCGCAAACAATATCAGAGAGTCAGCCGATATAAAGTTCGGAAGATCATTTATTGCCAAGAGAAATAATAGAGGATCCAAAACAGAGCCTTGAGGAACCCCTAAGTTCATATCAAATTCATTTGAAAGAGTCTTATCTATTTTTACTTTTATTTTTCTTTATTTATTCGATAAGTAAGATCTAATCCATTCAATTGGACATATTGAACCAATTAAAAGTAGAAAAGTAATCATTCATATATATTATTTCATATGGTGCTTTTTTTAAATTTATAATATTTTGTCATCATATTTTATAATTTTTACCTCTCAGTCGGTATGAAGGCTCATGTAATTTTTATACATTCCTTATTAAGTTCCCTACATCGCCCTTTTCCAAAACTCGTCTCTTTTCTATGGAAATTTTCTTGCAATTCGCCTTCGGTACGACTTTTCTACGTTCTGCTATCGCCTGATAGCGATCTGGCGCGCTTGAAGTTCGCGTGGACCGTAATACGGTATTTTCATGCATGGGGAATTTAAATTTCCTCGTTATTCGTTGATCTTCCCCTGTGCTACAAGAGAGAATGGTGTTTGCGGGAGGGCGGGGGTGAAGGGAGGGCCGGATTAAGAGCCCGTTAACCTTCTATTGGACCGGATTAACGGCCGCGA
>RXPK01004506.1:0-107063 GCA_004143645.1 Protaetia brevitarsis
ATCCTATTAAAAAGCGATAATGTATACGTTATACATCTGCAAGGTGCATAATACTTTGGTACTTTGACTGTTTACGCTGAGGTATTTATGGAATATAAAGGAAATGTCGGTGCAAATATTTACATCCAACATTCCCGAATACGATCAAAGAGAAGAAAACAGAAAAAAAAATGGTAGGAAATTAAACGAAAATATTTTTACCGATTTGGTGGACATAACGAGAATAATTAGATCAAAAAGAATTAATCTCTTTTGGTACAAAGGGAGATAATTTTTCCTTTCCTTCCGCTTTGTCATTTTGGATCCCGTTGCTCGAACAAAGTAGGTACTTAATTTGCTTCATCAAAGGCTGGAGAAGATTTAATTTTCTGAATTTTAAAATACAGCGTTTTAAGCTGTCACAATAACTAATCTTTGTGTTACGTTTAACTGCGCACTAAATAGTATATCATCAATAGAGTGGTCAAATGTGTCTGCTTACATGGGCCGTACTCACCCCGCGCTATGCAAAACATTTAGCCAAAGTATATCTTCAAGGCAGTAAAATCAGCCCCACCGATTCGTATATTTAGTATCTAAGCGTGGTATGAGTATATTAGGTATGCTCACGCCATACAGTGATGTGCGATGGGAGTACATACGTGATGCGAGTAGAATGAAGTTTGAGAAAAACTGTTAGATAGTTAACAACCATTAAATGCTTTAACATTTAATTCAGTAATAAACTTTAAAAAAAAACGGCTTATTTGAACAAGTTGTATTAGTCACTGGATTATATCATTTTACTTAAAGCGACGTTTCGACAAACATGTCTTTTTCAAAAATTTCTAAGTGAACGTCAATATCAATTAAAATTGCAACTGTCATTATTGTTGTAGATTAAATTTAACATTTAAATTAAAATTATAAACTTATCAAATGTGAAAGGATGGATAAAATTGTGTGTGTTTATAGTGATTAACTACACGGAAACTGAGAGCGATCCATAGTTAGTTTAACATTTAATATGAGAATTTATTTCCAAATTTAAATGTGTCAATTACTTTCACACGTGTTGTTATTCTAAAAAAAAACTTTTTATCATAGCTTGTCAAACAATTTGAAATATGTCGGTTTTGTGTTGTGAGGAAAGTGCACATCTTTTGCAATTAAAGAAAGAACAGTTATTTAATCAAAAATTATAAAAATGGCGATTTTTGCATCCTTTCACTGCACAAGCAGGCATTTTATACGATTTAGCGACCTATAAACAAAATTTTTACAAACATGTATAACGACCAATTAACCTCTCACCTCAAAACGTAGCATTTGTAGGTAGATATAAAATAAAATTTAATTCAGAAACTATATTTAAAATAAAAATCGTCAAAAAGAACGATAAAAGCAAAATAATGAAAAATATACGTTTACAATATTACACACTTAAATAAAACATACACTGTAAACGCTTCGAAAAATATAAAATGGCTATCTGATGATGCGCGATGGTGATGCGCAGAAAGGCCTTATTTTCGTACCCCTTGTGAGCATACTTATACCATGGTATCTAGTATCGTATCAGTCTTAGTCGAGTCTTGATGCGAGGTAGTACACATCTCTGTTAACTGTTAGGCATTGTAAACAAGGTTGGGGGTAAAAAATTCCAGAAAACAACGGGTTCACGGGTTAAATTAGTGGATATGGCAGCCAAAGTTAGAATCAATACTCAATTTTTCAATTCTAAGCTTTCGCAATTAGTTTATGTATTTCACTGACCTCCCGTACTTAGTACCTTTTGTGGTTGCCAACTGCACCTCATAACCTCTCCTTTCGCGCCTTTAATGTGGTGTGCACGCTGTCATGCTCCCACATCTTGTTTTGGTTATTCCAATTGTAAATTTATAAACAAATAATTTTAAATTTCTACTTTTAACATGTTGTATTTTTCATAATGTTTACGTTATTTATCTCCGACGTCACTCAAATAACTGTAAGTTCTTTTCCACTTATTTTATAATATTTACACATTGATTGGTTGTAATCTCTTTATAGTTGATTCTCTGAGGAAGCAATCAACTAATTGCGAAAGCTTAGAATTGAAAAATTGAGTATTGATTCTAACTTCGGCTGTCATACCCACTAATTTAACCCGTGAACTTCAACATTAATGTCATATAGGTACATGAAACTTAGTACTGACCTGGCGCACAGATGAAAGTTGACCACTTTAATCATCAATCACTTTTTCCGTATTCTTATATCATTGGTTATATGACTGAGTTATTTTCCCTCTTTCATTCTAGTTTTAACAAAAATAGATTCAAACAACGATTTATGGATGAAATTCCTTCGGGATATAAAACTTAACAACTTGGAGAATTCGGAATTATTAGAATAGTCTCCCAAATAAATTTGTTTAGAAATGTAGAGACATAGTGTTTATCCTGGATGTTTAATTTATGGCGCTAAAGTATACTTTAACGTCTAAAAAGATCGGTTTCCGAAACAAACATTTTTAAATGATTAATAAGGATATAAAAACAGAACAAATAGGATTTTTCTATGCTCAGTTATATAACGCAAAAGTAGCGGATCTTTATATTATCGTGATGTATTCGCAGTACAATTTTAATAATAAATTTATATAACCGATAGAGCGACTTTCAAATCATAATAACAAATAATAAATACGTATAGCAACGAAATTCATTATAAAATACAGGTGAATGCTCTATCGCACATAAAAAAGAGAGTTGTTAAAGCATCAATAATTATTTACGCATCAAGGGAGTGAAAACACATTTCACGAGTAACTGACCACGATTTCCTGAAATGTGACAAGCACGAAGTTTATGCAATATTTGTTGTACCAATAAAAAATACTTTTAACAATAAAATGTTAATACATTATGATTTATTATTAATTTTGCCTATTACTTGTACCATTCTGTCAAAGATGTATATATTACATAACCTGTTTAAAGATTTTGACGGTTTGCTTTTGCTGACGCCACTTACCGGACCTTTTTGGGAAAAATACTCAGCCTTCGGTTTGCAAGATTGTAATAACAAAATGGCCGCGTTCAGAATACGTAACCGCTACGTAGCTGCTTCCAAACGATTTGAGAACTGTTGACAATTCGTCTCAAAAACGCAACGCTACATTGGCGCTACATCAATAACATACAATGGAGCAGTCGCCATTTTGTGTAGCATGATCGTACTCTGAACGCGGCCAATGTCAATTTGAATTGAATAAATGTCATATTGACAAGTACTAAAGTTGGTACATCTCAAAAAGTCTACTTAATCTGTTTGTTTGGCCAAAAATCAATGTATTAGGCTTTTTGAAGTTATATTTCACTTCTTATTGGTTATTTAAGTTACATAGTTATTTGATTACATATATAGTTTTGCACTATTTTTTTATATAAACGAGGTGTGATCAGCTGTGTCAGTCATTACTGTTATTTTGACCTGTCAAGAAAGTAGTTCTCATGTTCTCGAATGGCATACAGATGTCGCTACTTACCGGAATCTGGAATCTGGGTGTAACATTCAATTCAATGTAAATTTGAATGATTCGACAGCCCTGGAGAGGCCGTATAAAGCAAACAGTTAATGGTGAGATTCTGTGCATACCTGTGGCGCCTGTAAGGTTGTCTGTAAATCTGTAAAAATCGAAAATGCATGCTTACAGTGTTACAGATAATCTTACAGACGTTACAAATGTGTATAGAATCCCACCATATAATGTTTAATTTGAAGCAAATAGATAGGTCAATTGATTCAAATGTGTTGGAACATAATTCAATTTTCTACAATATTTTAATATCATCCAGTTTACTTTCTTTAAAGCAAATATTGTACACATTTGAATCGAACATATGGTATTCAAATTGTGAACTTCAACACAAGAACATAATCTAAAATAAAGATACTAAGATATTCTAGTAATAATTATAGAATGAAGAAACCAACCAGTTTCTGCCTATTAGCCATATTTAACATTCTTCCAATTTGTAAATAATATAATTATATTTTCCGATACCAAATATCAGACGCACACACAACGTCTGAGGTCTTTGGAGACGGTATTTGTCAGTAGAATCTAACGCAAAGCCGAACACAAAGTCGCAGTAATTGACATGACTCGGTACCAGCAAATTAACTAACAGTTTTTTTCATTTTCTTACTAAGGATATACTTTTGATGGTAAATCGTTTTCGATGCACTGAAGGTTGTTTTAAGACAAACAGAAAAAATGCTTTTTAAACCGCAGCTTCAATAAAAAAAAAATCCAACAAATAAAAGATAATGAATCTATTTGCTAAATATCATCACACTAGATGTGTAAGGATTAATCCACAAACATAATTTACGCGAGTACTCAACTAATCTCCGCAGATTCTGGATTATTTGTTAAGAATCTGCAAAAGTATCGGCTACATTGACAGGCTTATAGTATATCTGAGGATCGTTAGCGTAGAAGTATGAATTGCAGTTCAAGATGCGCAAAACAATTTCAGGTATATATATGGTATATAACAAGGGACCCAAAGCAGACCCCTGCGGCACTCCACACTCGACGGACAAAAACAACGATTTTTTTACTATGTAAGTAATTGTAAAAGAACTACACTGATGAAAGGACTTCTTTGTCGTTAATAATTATGTATTAATCCAAGTAAATTATTCTTTTAAATTGTAGCAAAATATATGTATTTATTAGGTTCTGAGAAAAAAAATATTTGAAACAAATAGTGATTTAGATAGGAAATTTCCTCCTTATGAAAAAGTACAGCTTTGATTTGAAAATAATCAGTTGCAAAGTAAAATTTCGTTGTTTGGAATAGTATATTTGCTCAAACAACTCCACAATTAAAACTTAAATAAACTTTATTTGATTGTAAGAAACAAAATTATTTTAAACTGAATACTACTGAGTTTGTATGAAATAAACAGTTTCTTTAAAAAAATCGTAGGTACTTGATATCATATATCCAAAAAATATTTTTGCTGTTAGGATAATTTATTTAATTTATATATAAATATATCTTATGTATATAAAAGATATTATTTTAAAGAAATAGTTTGATCGCTTCAAGAAAAGCACTTTTGTAATTTATGTTATCAAATGCCTTGAAACAATCAAGTAATACTAAAAAGAGATTACAGCTTGTTCTTTTTCTAGGCCAAGGAAATCATCATTTTCTTAAGGATTTGTAATAATTAAAGTCAAGTGTATGTTTTGTATACTCTTATGAAGATTTTTCGAATTTTGCAAACAGAAATGAACTTAATTTGGAAGCTATTATCTCCAGATCTGAGACAAATACCTATATTGCACCCGGGGATAATCGTCCTTAAAGAAGTATTATCGTTTCACTTACACTACCTCGAGGGTAACTACCTTACGATACGCGATTTCATCTAGGGGTGCGCGAATCTCGTGCAAACGGTAGGGTGGAGACCTACACGTGGTATTCAATAAATTGCCGAAGGGTTGTGTTGCCATTTTGCAGTAAATTTTGCGCAGACAGAGAAAGATACATAATAAAGTAAATACAAGTTGCAAACTGCTGTTGACAGACTATATATTTGTAGAGGAAAGTTGCCAAATGGAAGATACATAAGAGAGTGGTGTGTTTGGCAAATACATCTTCTACCCGTATAATGATTAAAGAGGTGATTTTCTTGAGTACTACTTGTGCAATAATATGCCTGTCAGTAATGCATACTTGTAGCAAATGTGGTTTAAAAAAAATAAATCATGTTTTCCTTATTTATTTTTTTGTATAAGTTGTATACAAAATGTTACATAATGTTATAGTATCTCTTGATCGTTTTCTCAAATGTTTATTTTTTTTTTGTTAAACATTCCTGCCATTTAGCATTTCTTGATAGGACTACAGTCTCTGTATTTTATGCTTTTCGGTTAATTTTTGCACTGGCATAAATTTACAAGATCGATGCTTATATCTTCTTAAAGTGTAAATTTTTGCTTTAATATATTAAAATATCCTGATGCGTCACGTATCGATTTTTTTAAACTAAAATAAAGTAATGCCAAAATTGCTTTTCAAATGTAAAACAGTATACTTAAATCTTCCTCTCTCTTACTATTCTTCTCATCATCCTCTGAACACTATCGATCTCGCTGAACTGCTTTATAATATTTTTTGACGGTATTCATCCAGAATAGATTTGGCCAAATCGTTGCTTAAGACTATCAATCCAAGATTATTGGCATAAAAAAATCTAATTATTTCATGCTTCCCATCCGTCAAATATCCCATTTAACGAAAATTCTTTAGTGTTACGTATGGAAACACGTTGCTTTCATGACAATCTAAAGTTTTCACTGATGCAGTTTAATTGATATAAACTCGTGTAATACTAACTAGCGCTATTTATCACATCATAAACAAAAAGTAGTGACTAATGGCTACTCATGTAACATGCGCACTGTAGATAGTGGAATACCCCAAAGCTCTGCGCTGGGCCCTTTACTTTTCCTAATTTATATAAATGATTTACACCTTTATTTCTAAACTTACCTAAAAAAATATTGCGCTTTAGGCTGATATTGATAGGCAATATTTTAATCAGCTCAATTGAATTGGCAAATTCCTTATATACTAGAATGTATGTGAGTAGCTCTCCATCAATAACTTAGAAATTAATAATAACAAGACTAAATGTATTTTATTCCGTAGTAAACTTAAATATAACGGTCATAATTTTAATTTAAACCATAAAGTGATAGAATTATAATGCATCCTCTAGATTCTAGATTACTTGAAGTCATTATTGACAAAGAACCCAAATGAAATACCGAAATTGATGAAGCTTTGCTGCGACTTGTTATCACAAATATGTTATGCTCTTTATAATTTAAAAAAAGATCTTGCAACACGCATATCCTTAAAATTTCACTCAAAAATGACTTTCGAAATCATTCACTCTGACATAGGGGGGAATCGTATTTTCTTACTGCAAAAAAAGACACTTCGCATTATTCTTGATGCTCCGTTCACCGGACAACTCTTTTGCAAAAGAAATTAGCTGTGTTTATGGCGTAAACTGTTTAATAATTTACCAAATAATATCAAGACATGTAATAATTTAAAAAGTTTCAAATTCAAACTCGTACTCTTTATTTATGAAAACTAAATTATTACAAATCATCCCTATCCCGTGCTCCACCTAAAAAAGGTACTACACGAGGCTACCTATTCTAAGTACTATATGAGTTCCATAACAATTGAAATGTTCCTACTCTAACTGTCCTGCCTTTTATTTTGTATTTTCTTGTATATTTATTTATCATATGTAGATTGACGTTATTTGGTATGAGTTGTGCCATAGTTTGAAATAAAGAATATTACTTTTTATAAGACTGTATTTTTAACCACATTTTTAATAATGAAAAAAATAAATTTGATAATATAAAAAATTATACAGAATGTCACACTATGGAGTTGACAAGAGGAAAAAAAATATTGATTTTGCGACAAAAAAAAAATTAAAAAAAAAAGTTTTGCTTGTCGAATAAATAATTTTATCCTCAGAAAATCTAAAATTAAATTACAGAATATCCATAAATTAAGATAACATGAAAATTCTTCAAAAGAAAACTACAATTTATTCCATTTTAGAGTTTACCGTCAATAGACAAAGTTCCTCAAAACCATAAAATTAGTTAAAATACAAAAAATTCAAGTTTAAATTTAGATTCTTATGGTTGTATATTGTTGACTCATCAACAAAAAGTCATTCTGTGAAAATTTCTATCTACAAAGTAATTCTCGCCAACCCACAATCAAAAATCCCATGGTTTCTCTTCATCTTCATTTTCAAGTGTATGTCAGAGCTTTAGTTTTAACAGCAGAACTTTGTTTACTTTAAATTCTTTGCAAATGAGACAAGATTAAATTACGTATGATTATCTACATTAAATTCAAGACAACACGTTATCTTAATTAATAAAAAAGGTGATAAATGAAAATCAGGTTAAAATTTCACAAACAAAAAGAGTTCGTGAGATTTGAACCTGATTTTCATCCATCTTTTTTTGTAATCATGTACTCACACACAGTCAACCTGGACGAATTATTCTAATTAAACTTACCAACACACAACCAAATCTAAATTTGGAATTGGAATTTTGTATTTTAACTAATTTTATGTTGAAGGGTTGGATAAGAATAAATAAACTCGTTGTTTTGTTCATACAGCAATTTAATATATGATTACTAGTGGCTTTTAACAGCCATCTTCGAATCAACGTCAATAGGTAAAATTGTCAATCATTAAGTTAACAAACACCAAACATGACAATAAATTACGTGAACACAAACATTAATATATAATAAATAGAATATAAATACACATAGGAATATAAGAATAACTATTTCAAAATGAAAACAATACAAATGATTTTAATATGTATAAATGTATATGCAAAACATGTCTATGTGTTATTTATTATAAACCGAAACTAGTTTGCTGTATGAACGAAAGAACGAGTTTATTCACTCTTATCCAACCTTTCAATTTAAATCGTTCATTGGATACTTATAATTAATAATTTTATGTTTTTAACAGTATTTTATTATTAACAGTAAACTCCAAAAGTCCAATAAATGGTACTATACTCTCGTGAAGCATTCAACAACATCTTAGTAAGGTATATATAGACATTCTGTACATTTAATCTTAGATTTTCTGATCGTAAACTTAATTTTTATTCAACAAGCAGAACTTTCATTCAAAAATAGCTTTTTATCGTAAAACCAATAATATTTTTTCCTCTTGTCAACTCTATTCGGAGCCAGAACTGTATAATAGTCATTAAAATAAATATAATTTGTCACATTTATGATTATTTATCAAATGTGACCAAATTAAAAATCACTAATAGTTTCGCAAAGTTGAACACACCATAGTGCTCTTATACAACCAAAAGCGCTGATGTTAACTACCTCTCTTCTCTTCTATGTAGTTTATTTAAAAAACGTCCCGCCGAAAACAGTTTTGAAGTTTCCAACACAGAAAACATATACAAGTAAAACATAAATATCTCGAAACCGTGATTTCTAAAACCACATATGTACGAAAGCAATTCTGGGTAAGGGGAATCGATTGTTACCCAAAATAGACTATAACGAACTTACTAAAACTTACTAAACTGCGGTGAGAAACAACTTGACAGCATTTTGGCACGGTACACGGAGCGTGTTCTACAATGGTTCAAGACAAACACGCCAAATTTCTGACTTATAGCTCGTGGAGAACGAAAAATTGGAATTAATTTATTATAAATTATGCCGACGTAGTGCCGCAAATTATTTCATTGATTAAAATGTGCTTAAAGCGTATCTAATATTAAATAGAAGTTTAAAACTACGTCGATCTTAAAAGAGTTGAAAACGTTAACCAAGTAAGATAATATGTATGATAAAAGTGTATAGATTTTAATTTCATTAAGAAAGTTTATTGACACAATTAATTAAATACATCAAATGCACACGTTAGATTTTAACAAACACAATCTGGGGAGATCAAACATTAATGAGTTTATTTTAAAGTAGCTCTGAATATATAAAAGCACATTACCTTAATTTATTCATTCATACCGAGGTTATAAATAAAGTTTTAAATTCAATAAAACATAAAAGAACAAAACAGCAAACCCATCCATTCCACATTACGCAAAACGAAATAAAGAAAAATAAAAGTTTTCAAAACGATGTTAATTCAATTAAAGCGACGGCGGGGCCACATAAATAAAATCCAAAATAAAAGAACAGGTATGTACGTCACAAAGGAATGCTGGAAGACAAAGGGGGCGGCAGTCGGTGAAAAACATTCAACTTCGGTAGAAACACATACGCACACACACAGAAAACATTGCGACAACAACGACAACACATCTAACTTACTGCGAATGGGGAATATCGAGACAACAGCGGTCAGTTAACTTTTTTTTTATTATTAGTATTATTATTTGCCACCGCTTTTAACGAACTTTCAACGTTTCATCGTTTCAGCGACCACAGGATTTTAAAACGACTTTAATTTTGCCCCGCAACAGATCGAGCTAATGAAAAAAGTTCAAATTATTAATTCGCAACCGTATATTTTATTAGTTTCAGATGAGCGAAGTTTTATTAAAAACCCGGTAAATTATTATTTAAGTTTTAGACTAAAAAAAGTTAAAAGAGTTCTCTTAATTTATTACTCAATTAGTTTTTTTTTTTTTAACGTGCAAGAATTCCTCCGTCTCTTTTAGTTTTAATATATTTAAAGTTTTGCAGTATATTTTATGAAGATAGAAATCCGTATTTTCTAACAGCGTCGGTGTTCAGCGTGCCAACCGTGAAACAACACGTGCGAAACTGACAGTGAGTGACAAGTGAACACACTTGACATACCTACCCCCACCATTCTATGCCCACCCTCCACCACTCCTAATACAGGTTGCCGAGGTAACGCTCTCTTTAGAACAGGCGCACTGGAGCGCCACCTATTCGGGTGTGCGTCGATGTAAAACGCGGTTACAGGAACCGCTCAAGTGAAAACGCAGTATGCATAGGAAGATCCGCAGAAGTTCGCTAATTCGTCTTTATTTCGTTTGATACATTTGATTGATTTGCATCATACACTAAACCTATTAGCGTTCCATACTTAATCAGCTTGATTAATGGAATAAAAAAATAACATATATGAAGGTAGATCGTCCCAACTCTTAATATTAATCCTTAAGCGAACCGATAACTAAAAAAAAAAAAGTTGATCAGGAAATATAGAATTACAAATCTCTTAATAATACATTATTTGTTCTACTAGCAGGATAATGGAAGCTTTATCGATGACGTGCCACTAATCTAGATATTTTGAAATATACTGATCAAACAGTCGACCTATATTCAGGGCACCGCAGGTTGTAACTAGTCGGGAAGGGAGATAGCATAAATTATAATTATTATACAGGGTGATTCTCAATATATGCGACAAACTTTAAGCACTGATTCCTGGGGTTATTTTGATCATAAAAGTTCATAAGAACATATATCCAAAATCGCTTAGTTCTAAAGTTGTACAATGTTTAATAGTAAGTTAACATAATTAATGTTTTTTTATTATAAATTAACAAAATAATTAGTAAAACAAAATTAACTTATACTAACTGTTGAAAATGACCGCCCCCAACTGCAATACAAGTTTCTATCCTCCGTCGTATTGATTGGCGAGTCCGTTCTAAATACCAGGGGTATTTCGAATGATTTGAAAAGCTGCGATAATACGATTTCTCAGTTCATCGACATTTTCAATGGGAGTCGTATAAACTAATGATTTAAGGTGACCCCAGAGAAAAAAAGTCCAAAGAATTTAACTCTGGAGACCGAGGAGGCCACGGTTGTGGACCTCCCGTCCTATCCACCGATCTGGATACGTATTGTCCAAAAACTCGCGAGCAACTAAACTAAAATGCGCTGGAGCACCGTCATGCATAAAATACATTTGTAATCTAAATTGCAAAGGAACTTCTTCCAGCAGCATTGGCAGCTCCGCTTCAAGAAAATTGCGGTATACCTCGCCATTTAACCGCATCGGTAAAATATGTGGACCTATCAAGTGATCTCCAACAATTCCGGCCCACACATTGACAGAGAATTGATGTTGATGACGGGCATTCACTAGTTCGTGCGGATTTTCTTCGGCCCATATGTGATTATTATGAAAATTAATAATCGCGTTTCTAGAGAAAGTAGCCTCGTCGGTGAAGAATATTTAAGCCAAATAGTTGGGATTTTGTGCGATTTTGTGTTGCATCCATTGACAGAAAGCCACACTTTGCGGAAAATCTGCCGGCAAGAGTGCCTGCACTCGTTGAATGTGATAGGGATACAACAGTTGATCTTTCAATATTCTCCAAACTGTGGCCTGACTAATGTTTAAAGCAAACGCAATTTTTCTGATGCTTGTAGTAGGATGTTCCTCAATTTCATTTAGTACCATTTCTTCAAGTTGTGAAGTTCTCACTGTAGATGGGTGCCCGTTATCAGTCGTCCCTTTTTTTAAATTTCCCGTTTCACTAAGACGTTGGTGAAGACGGGCAAATATTGAATGATGCGGGATGATACGGTTCGGGTATCGTTCTTCATAAAGACGTCTAACAGCACGCGAATTTCATTGGAAAAACTGTAAACGAAATGCATATCACATATCTCAGCATTCGTGTAATTCATTTTAGAAAACAGAAACTGGCAATAAACTGAATGAATACTCTGACAACTATTGACAAATATTGAAATGACAAATAAACAATTCCCTCTCAACACAATAGTTTTTGAAGAACCAACTGTGATATTATATCGTGTTAGTCATAGTTCATAATTAATTATTAAACATTCAATAACTTTAAAACCAAACCGTTTTGGACCTATACTCATATAAACTTTTATGAACAAAATAACCTCAGTAATCAGCTCTTAAAATTTGTCGCATATATTGAGAATCACCCTGTATAATCTCAATAGCATGATATATAGCTGTAACCTCTCTCAGGGTATATACCATCTTAGACAAACATCAGATATTTTAGAAATCTCCTTTGTACAGCTTCGATATTTTGTATGTGTACGTTATAAACCGGGTACCAGATAATTGAGCCATATTCTAATTTAGATCTAACTAAGGAGTTGTATAATGTTACAAGACAGTTTATATTGGTGAAGTATCTGCACTTTCTATATGTAAATCCATATACATATCTGATGTGCACTTGCTATAATCCCATTAATGTGTTCCACGAAGGTAAGTTGATTATCAAAGGTAATGCCCAGATCTTTTATAATATTACATCGTTGAAGTACAGTGTTGAATGCGACGTGTAGGTCATAGCCTTACATTGATCGATATTCAGTTTCAAGTGATTAGGTTCATACCATGAAACTATGGAGTCCACATTTGCTTGCGATGATAAGCAGTCGTTCAATTATTCTATGTTGCAAAATAGTTGCTTCGCATTGCAATGAATTAGACCTGAATTTAGACCTGATTTCACGAAACTCAACGTACTGCATCCTATCAAGTAGGTATGATCTGCAAATATTCAACAAACCCGGTGCAACTTCCAATCTCTGTAATTTGGTAAGCGGAACGGAATGATCCATCTGGTCAAAGACCTTTTGGAAATTAGTATAAATCACGTCTACTTGCCCTTGTCTATCTAATATCTCAGACACATATTGCGTAAGGAAACATAAGCTGGAAATGGTCGAACGTTTGCTAATAAAAGCATGTTGAGGCGTAGAAATATTTTGTAATGAATAGGAAATATTATTATATAAAAAAAGTTTCAAATATTTTAGAAAAATTGCATAAATAGAAAATGGTTATAATCTTTCAATATACTTACACACCTCTCTTAAAAACGGTACACTGAGAGAAATATCCTTTACATTTAAAAGTAATTGCATTAAACCAAAAGTTTTTTCTTTTTCTATATGGCCAACATGATTTGGTGTTTTCTTCAAAAAAAGGAATATAATTTTAAATTCACGCATTTTTTCGGAAATAATATATTTTTCGTTGACACATTTTTTTCTTTTAAGTGAAAAATATTGATGATTGATTCAAGTCCTTTTTATTTTGAACTTGAAAACTATGCAGATTGACAGAAAACCACAAGCATGTTGATTCAACAGGTTTTTCCTTTTCTTATAACATTTATTCATTTTAGACTTAAGCCTAAACACAACAAAATGCCGTGATCATTTTCAATTGAAATGAAAATGAATTATCTCCAAAAACCCATGCACTAAAGAGGGATTGCTACTAAAATGTTGTAAATCCTAATAGTATTGAGGAGTTGGTCGCAGTAACCATCCCAAACCCTCCAATGTGCCGTTAAAGAAATCGTCCTTTCAATGGCGATGACTTCTATCAAATGTTGTTCTAATAAATATACCACATTAGTATGTTCTGATCGTAGTTTCTAGCCTATTTTGTGCGAAATATTACCTGTTACTGGAATGAAATAGGAGATGCGCCATCTATGCCACAATTTCTCTACTACACATAAGTATATCTGCTCATCTGCTGTACTATATGGTGAGAAAACTACTATACGAAAATAAAATGTCATATTTATTTTTAGTTCCAAGTAAATATTTAGTTAAATTAATAAATACTGCGCTAGCTTCAAATAAATCTACTAACCAAATTATTTGTTTGATTGAATACAGGAATATTTTTAATATTCCTAAATCAAGTAATAATTCAGTAACTGTAACTAAATACATGAAAAATGGTTGAAAACAAGATCGCTTTTCCGTGTATAACAGTTTTAAAACCTTCAAACACTATATACTACTTTGAAGTTCCTTGGCTTATAAGTAAATCAGCATTAATTGAAAAGATTCCAATTATCTCTGAAATTTCTTTACCCTCGCGCGAAAAAATTCACTTTTGTTCATTATTGTTTGTGTATCTGAGACTTATGCACGTGGGAACATGAATAAAACTAAAATACTTCCGCGTAAAAAAGCACTAAGCTTGAATACAGGCTTGCATTTTCCGTTAAAAAGCAAAAAGTTTTAAATCAATGTTTACATGCGTGTCCACGCAAATAAACCAAAACGTCCGGCTTTTTTATTTAAAATACTGTTTATAATTCAATAATACTTAAAAAAAACTAAAATATGTTGTTAAATATGTACATAATAATAACAATATAATATGTAATGTGTATTGTCTTACTTAAACAGAAGTTATAAAGACATTATAAAATATTAATCAAAACTAAGGCGCATTCCACTTAATTACGGTTACTTTTCGTCGAACAGCTAAGTACATGCTTTTCGACGAAGAAGAAGAAAATAGTCTTCCGGCAAAACAGCACGCCACTTTCAATTAAAATAAACACTTTTCTGAGAAAAGGTATTCTTTTCGTTGAACATGATAAAAACGGGAAGTTATAAAACTTTTCATTTAATGCAATCTCTTTTCTCAGTGTACAAATCCTCGAGATCTTTCATGCACTTGGGAAGATATGCTGATGCATGATAGAATTAAATGTGTGATATAGTGGTGGAACAAAAGCAGCTACACAATCCCGAAATAAAAAGCTAGGTACGCCATCGGGGCCACATAATAAATTATCCTTGGATTTCTGTAATGCAGATAATATCTCATCCTTTGATATATAAAAAAAATATTAATATTTGTCGAGTTGGGAACATCGATGTCGCTAAGGTTTTGTGAAGAATTTGGTTGCAAGGTATGTGCTATTGAAAAAAACATTTACAATTTGTGAGGAGGTGTCTAATTCGGAAAAGCCATACTTCATAACGCCTGGTATTCTGCTATTCTTAGGTTTAGAATTGATGTAGACCCATAACTTTTTCGGTTCCAGAAATAGCGTCTGCTGTACATCAGCAATATAAGATTTGTAAGCCCATTTACCTTATCTTTTATTATTGCTTTGTTCATTTTTTTCATTATTAAGGAATATATTTTATGAGTCATTACGTTGTAAATTGTTTAAAAAAAACTGCTGTTAAACCAATATCTTTCATTCATATGAGGTAGTCACTGTGTTTGTCCTATACAAAATAAAACTATTACTAATGATACTGCTTTTTATTTAAATTTGTATTAAATATTCACTAAACTTCCTCGTTTCCTGCACTACCTATAAGTTGAACAACAAATTTAAGGAAAGTATATTGAATATTTATAGCAAACCATTACCTTTTATATATCAGGTATTTAGTGAACGTGCATTAATAATACTGTTTCCTTATCACAAGTAATCCAAATAGCTTGCAGTAATTGAAGTTAATAATGAAAGTATGATAGCCATTATAGAATAGTTCACTCATAGCAATACATCTACTTCCCATGAGTAAATCTTTTACTTACCGCAACTGCATATATTCTTTGGTTTACTACTTCAGTTTAATTATCAACAGTAACTTCATAAGTTATCGGTATGAAGCAGACCGTAAGTAACTTAGATTGCTCGTTGTTAGTATCAGTGTTTAGGATCTCTTTTTTACTAGTGCTAAGTAATCTGTGCTTTTGTCCCCTATTCAGCTGAACTTTTTACTTAAGATAATTGTATTTTTATTTATGATTATTAAATTTTTTCCTCAGTGTAGGGTTCTAGCTTGCCACCAAGCTATTGCTCATCACATGCATTGTCCCTTGTATTATATACGACCTGAAGGCTCCATAAATTTCGGAAACAATTAATTGGTCAGAATTAATCAATAATTTGTATGTGACGCTGTAGTGCACTGATATCTTACTTATAATATTATTATCTAATAGTTATTAACTACAGTAATATCATACACATCTATTTTGTGTTGTCCAGGAAGTGTCACACAAGAAACCAGAATGCCGAAATTACTTTCACGACTCTTGTTCCCATTATCGAAGGAAATTCTAGCCGCTTCGGTCTCGGACGAAAAGGACGTGTCTTCTCGAATCACCTCGCTCGGGAAAGTAGGTTACTCTCTCTCCCTGCTCGCCGGTTCTGCCTACCTGGCCGTAACAGTAGTGGCGGTAGTGCTTTTATAGGGCCATATATCAAAAGAAAATACTGGCGTGCTCCCCAGGCTTGAGGTGGGGAGACTTTATTGCTTCGTACGTGACGAACAAAACACGGCACTACGTATTCTTTCATGCGGGGGAGGTTTAGAATACCATCCCCACGCTTTACCCTGCACCCGGTTAAAATTTATTACCCTATTGACCCGTGTAGAAGTGGTAGCTGTAGGTCCCTTGTCGCAGAAGCGGTGCGTTAGTTGGTGTATCCTTATTCCTTACAGGGAATTATAATGCTTACAGTAAATATATAAATTGTAAGCAAAAAATAATTGGTTAAATTAACCTTTTACCTGTCCAAACTGAACCTAAAACACCTGCCAACCATCATCTTTCGCTTCACGAACAACAAGTATTTGGACATTTTTCACTTTTTTTTTAACGAAAAATTAGTGGAATGGTAAAAATTCAGGACAATGCTTAGTGTTTACAATAGAATTATATACATTTGTTTTGTCCTATCTCGACTCCGTAGTTTAGTTTTGTTACGTCCCCATATTTAGATTTAAGTTCCTTCAGTTCTAAGAAGTTAATAGTAAAGACATCTTCCCTTTTCGATTCTTTCTTTATTCTGTCAGACACCCTCTTCATTTGTAATTTACGACCACTAGAGTTCCTTTGTACATCACACGCAATCACTTTTGTAATCCCACCAAGGGAAAATGGTCAGTGTAACAAGGGACTACTAGTTCAAAACTATATGGTAATAGGCAGTTCTGTTCCGACATTTCAAGCGACAATACATTTGTAAATATCATACTATGTAAATATATGAAATTACAAAAAAAGGGTTTTGTGTGTTTGGTTATTTAAATACATCAACGTAGAAGTGACAAATCCAGCACCAACGCATTCACAAAAATCTACACTTAGAGTTTTTTGAATATTGTCATGGTAGACCCGTTTTGTAACTATTTTAAGTCAATATGCATGCTTATTGATGCACACGTCACATTAAACATGCTCCATTCAATGTTGCATAAAAAGAGACACACTCTAAATGAGCCTTTAGGAGTGCATCATAATTCATCATTTTCAACTTTGATGCTTGTTTAAATTATTTTGTTTCTTTTTCACACTGACAGATGTTGACCATTTATCAAATTGATTTATATCTAATAAGATTCATTCTTTCTACAATGATTTCTTATTTGCTCTTTTCTCTTTTTCATATCATATATAATTATGGCGTTTTAAATAAAATTCATAATATAATATAGCCTCTTTAATCAGTGCTTTCGGAGAACGATTATCTAAAACGATGCGAGTTATCACAATATTTTCTCATACTTTATCTGGAAATTACTATAAATAGAATTCCCCAAAGCGACGAATTTAAATAACTAAAACAACTGCATGCGCGGGAGGTCTAGAATACCATGCCCACGCTTGCCCTGCACCCGGTTAAAATTTATTACCCTATTGACCCGTGTAAAAGTGGTAGCTGTAGGTTCCTTGTCGCGGACGCGGTGCGTTAGTTGGTGTATCCTTATTCCTTACAGGGAATTATAATGCTTACAGTAAATATATAAATTGTAAGCAAAAAATAATTGGTTAAATTAACCTTTTACCTGTCCAAACTGAACCTAAAACACCTGCCAACCATCATCTTTCGCTTCACGAACAACAAGTGGAATTGGAGTTGGAAATTAGTGGAATTGTAAAAATTCAGGACAATGCTTAGTGTTTACAACAGAATTATATACATTTGTTTTGTCCTATCCCGACTCCGTAGTTTAGTTTTGTTACGTCCCCATATTTAGATTTAAGTTCCTTCAGTTCTAAGAAGTTAATAGTAAAGACATCTTTCCCTTTTTCGATTCTTTCTTTATTCTGTCAGACACCCCCTTCATTTGTAATTTACGACCACTAGAGTTCCTTTGTACATCACACGCAATCACTTTTGTAATCCCACCAAGGGAAAATGGTCAGTGTAACAAGGGACTACTAGTTAAAAACTATATTGTAATAGACAGTTCTGTTCCGACATTTCAAGCGACAATACATTTGTAAATATCTTACTATGTAAATATATGAAATTACCAAAAAAGGGTTTTGTGTGTTTGGTTATTTAAATACATCAACGTAGAAGTGACAAATCCAGCACCAACGCATTCACAAAAATCTACACTTAGAGTTTTTTGAATATTGTCATGGTAGACCCGTTTGTAACTATTTTAAGTCAATATGCATGTTATTATCGCACACGTCACATTAAACATGCTCCATTCAATGTGCATAAAAAGAGACACACTCTAAATGAGCCTTTAGGAGTGCATTCATAATTCATCATTTCAACTTTGATGCTTGTTTAATATTTTGTTCTTTTTCACACTGACAGATGTTGACCATTTATCAAATTGATTTATATCTAATAAGATTCATTCTTTCTACAATGATTTCTTATTTGCTCTTTTCTCTTTTTCATATCATATATAATTATGGCGTTTTAAATAAAATTCATAATATAATATAGCCTCTTTAATCAGTGCTTTCGGAGAACGATTATCTAAAACGATGCGAGTTATCACAATATTTTCTCATACTTTATCTGGAAATTACTATAAATAGAATTCCCCAAAGCGACGAATTTAAATAACTAAAACAACTGCATGCGCGGGAGGTCAGAATACCATGCCCACGCTTGCCCTGCACCCGGTTAAAATTTATTACCCTATTGACCCGTGTAAAAGTGGTAGCTGTAGGTTCCTTGTCGCGGACGCGGTGCGTTAGTTGGTGTATCCTTATTCCTTACAGGGAATTATAATGCTTACAGTAAATATATAAATTGTAAGCAAAAAATAATTGGTTAAATTAACTTTTACCTGTCCAAACTGAACCTAAAACACCTGCCAACCATCATCTTTCGCTTCACGAACAACAAGTGGAATTGGAGTTGGAAATTAGTGGAATTGTAAAAATTCAGGACAATGCTTAGTGTTTACAACAGAATTATATACATTTGTTTTGTCCTATCCCGACTCCGTAGTTTAGTTTTGTTACGTCCCCATATTTAGATTTAAGTTCTTCAGTTTCTAAGAAGTTAATAGTAAAGACATCTTTCCTTTTTCGATCTTTCTTTATTTCTGTCAGACACCCCCTTCATTTGTAATTTACGACCACTAGAGTTCCTTTGTACATCACACGCAATCACTTTTGTAATCCCACCAAGGGAAAATGGTCAGTGTAACAAGGGACTACTAGTTAAAAACTATATTGTAATAGACAGTTCTGTTCCGACATTTCAAGCGACAATACATTTGGTAAATATCTACTATGTAAATATATGAAATTACCAAAAAAGGGTTTTGTGTGTTTTGTTATTTAAATACATCAACGTAGAAATGACAAATCCAGCACCAACGCATTCACAAAAATCTACACTTAGCGTTTATTGAATATTGTCATAGTAGACGCGTTCTGTAACTATTTTAGGTCAATATGCATGCTTCTTGATGCACACGTCACATTAAACATGCTCCATTCAATGTTGCATAAAAAGAGACACACTCTAAATCAGCCTTTACGAGTGCATCATAATTCATCATTTTCAACTTTGATGCTTGTTTAAATTATTTTGTTTCTTTTTCACACTGACAGATGTTGACCATTTATCAAATTGATTTATATCTAATAAGATTCATTCTTTCTACAATGATTTCTTATTTGCTCTTTTCTCTTTTTCATATCATATATAATTATGGCGTTTTAAATAAAATTCATAATATAATATACCCTCTTTAATCAGTGCTTTCGGAGAACGATTATCTAAAACGATGCGAGTTATCACAATATTTTCTCATACTTTATCTGGAAATTACTATAAATCGAATTCCCCAAAGCGACGAATTTAAATAACTAAAACAACTGCATGCGCGCGGAGGTTTAGAATACCATGCCCACGCTTACCCTGCACCCGGTTAAAATTTATTACCCTATTGACCCGTGTAAAAGTGGTAGCTGTAGGTTCCTTGTCGCAGAAGCGGTGCGTTAGTTGGTGTATCCTTATTCCTTACAGGGAATTATAATGCTTACAGTAAATATATAAATTGTAAGCAAAAAATAATTGGTTAAATTAACCTTTTACCTGTCCAAACTGAACCTAAAACACCTGCCAACCATCATCTTTCGCTTCACGAACAACAAGTGGAATTGGAGTTGGAAATTAGTGGAATTGTAAAAATTCAGGACAATGCTTAGTGTTTACAACAGAATTATATACATTTGGTTTGTCCTATCCCGACTCCGTAGTTTAATTTTGTTACGTCCCCATATTTAGATTTAAGTTCCTTCAGGTTCTAAGAAGTTAATAGTAAGACATCTTTCCCTTTTCGATTCTTTCTTATTCTGTCAGACACCCTCTTCATTTGTAATTTACGACCACTAGAGTTCCTTTGTACACCACACGCAATCACTTTTGTAATCCCACCAAGGGAAAATGGTCAGTGTAACAAGGGACTACTAGTTCAAAACTATATGGTAATAGGCAGTTCTGTTCCGACATTTCAAGCGACAATACATTTGTAAATATCATACTATGTAAATATATGAAATTACAAAAAAAGGGTTTTGTGTGTTTTGTTATTTAAATACATCAACGTAGAAGTGACAAATCCAGCACCAACGCATTCACAAAAATCTACACTTAGAGTTTTTTGAATATTGTCATGGTAGACCCGTTTTGTAACTATTTTAAGTCAATATGCATGCTTATTGATGCACACGTCACATTAAACATGCTCCATTCAATGTTGCATAAAAACAGACACATTCTAAATGAGCCTTTAGAAGTACATCATAATTCATCAACTTTGCAACTTTGATGCTTGTTTAAATTATTTCGTTTCTTTTCCACACTGACAGATGTTGACCATTTATCAAATTGATTATATCTAATAAGCTTCATTCTTTCTACAATAATTTCTTATTTGCTCTTTTCTCTTTTTCATATCATATATAAATATGACATTTTAAATAAAATTCATAATATAATGTAGTATCTTTAATCAGTGCTTTCGTAGAACGATTATCTAAAACGATGCGAGTCTATCACAATATATTTTCTCATAATTTACCTGGAAATCACTATAAATAGAATTCCCTAAAGCGACTAATTTAAATAACTAAAACAACTGCATGCATAAATACATCCAGCTATGCAAAAGCGTCCCTTCACCAATTTAGTAAATCTCAATTTGCGTATCCCTGGCATACATACATTATAAGTTCGAGAACTTTTAACGCGAATTCGATGTTGGAAGTTGAGTTTCGCTTGCCTCGAATAATAATAACATGCCGGCGGAACTCCGAACAACGCAATTCTTGTTTCTTCAGAAAACAAGCGCAGTATTATAATATCACCGGTTGATGTGTACGGCACCGACACAAGCAATGGTGATGTGTACATATACTATATCTATACTGCTGGTGGTCAAATTTTATCCGTAACAAATTGTATGCAGTTCCACGAATCACAATTCCTAACCGCTGTTAACAATTCTCTAAAACGTAAGCCCTACGGGCAAAGGGCCCCATACACTCACACAATGGATGGCCGCCCATATATGGGCTCAACGTGCTTGCCCGACGTGTTTTCAACAGCATCGGTCTTCGGTTTTGAACGTCGGTTAAACACGACGGGCAATTTTAGTTTTTGTTATAGTAGATATAGAAGTTAATTCATTGGTGCAATAATCGTATTGCATTCACTCAATTCATTGATAAGTAAGCATTAATGATTACCAAAAACTATCAAAAGAAAATGTCTAAACAATTAACACTACCGTACAGCTTTAATTAAGGTATGCTATCTGTTCGTCCTTACAATAACTGCAAACATTGTACTAACGAAGAACGTGTTATCTAATACTGTATTGAATAATCTTATGAAAAATGTAAGTAAAAATAATAAATAGAATAAAATTACTGTTTTAAAACTTGTCAGAATAAGGGTTCTTTATTGTTTTTAATGTTTTCGCCTTAGTGACGTTTCGGGTCCTTTGAATTTTGACCCTTCATCAGACAATCGTTTTGACATTATTTAAAAAAGTTAACATTGAAGAAAAAAAAAATGTTCAAATTATTCATGATGGAGTGAGTTCTAATTATGAAAAATGTGAATTAAAGAAGATAATTATAAACTAATTGAAAAATTAATAACTGAGTTATAAATTTTAACTTGGCCACGGAGGTCTACAGAATTGGCCAGCAAGATTTAACGAGCCCAGATTTTTTTTTATGGTGATATATTAAAAATATTGTTTATGACATACTACCAACCACACCCGACAATATGAAAGAGCGAATAAGAATGGCGTTTCGGTCTATAACACCAAATGTTTTGAGTAATGAGTAAAGACTCATTTCAAGAAAGAGTACGTCTCTGCATGGAAAACGATGGCCATCATTTTGAACACTTTTTAAAACATTAGCAGTGTTCGTGCAAATTCATACATTGCCCGAACAGTTAATAATAACAATAAGCAATTAAAACTATTTAGATTTAAGTGAAATGGGAATTTCCAAATCTTTAATCTATATACTATTTGTGCACTATATTTATATTTATGATCTTACCTTCAACTACTATTGTACTTTTCTGTTAAACCCTTAGTTTATGATTTATCGTATACATTAGTTCTCAATTCTTAATCACAAGGTTTTTCCACATTTATATAAACTCACATTTATCTCAGAACCATTTATTGATCATAACTCATTTATTGTGTGGCCTAGGATATAATCTTTATTGCTAATCCTAGACCTTTTAATTTATATCAGTTTAGGCTAGTTACAATTACCAATTCCCAGTATTGTACATTACCTGATGCATTCCCGAGGCATATAAATGTCCAGAAAACTTGTAACTAATTCAGTATCAGTACCAGTATCAGAGTATCAGAATATCAGAACATCCAAACAAACGATAACAACGACTATACCATCTCCAAATCAAACCAAGATATTTGTGTACCGTTTTGTGTGTTTCTTTTTAAGTGTTAATATATATATAGTATTTACCATAACATCTGGTTTTAATCTACAAACTGTCGCCGATCAAGAATTAATTAGACCCATACGGCCTTACAACCCGTGGGTGGCGAATCGCGAATGTTCAGTGCAGTGATCTTAACAATCATCAAATTCAACAATTGATCAAGGCACTGTTCATTCCAAAACAAGCAGTTTTTAACATATAAGTTTATCCGTTTTAATAAAGTACATTTCTGAAGTTTACTTCCTTATGACTCTTAATTAGTATGTAGGAAAAGCCAGCTGAAGAGTTAGGCTGATAATTATCGTCTATCTATGTTAAACCCTACTTCAAAAAAAAAAATAATGGCTAGGAATTAATATTTGAAAAAGAAAATTATAAATTACTAAGAAGCTATAACAGATACGTATAGGAAGCATTAATACAATCTTAAGGACCGTTAAAATTAGCATCTAAATAAGGTAATAAATACAGGGTGTTCCATTTAAAATAAGAAAGTAACTTGCTTTAAAGATAGCGAAAATTAAAAGTATGTTTTTGTTCACCCTGTATAATTTCTTGCATTCCTTTATTTTATTATCAAGTCTAATGCTTTAGTTAAAAAGTAAATACAGTTCAACATATCTAGCTTAAATATGTATGACAGGCACGCCACCTCTTCAATTTTGGTCTACATTTTGAAGGATATATATGAATGAGTGTGAGATGTTACGAACTCATAATTTTTAAAGATATTTTGCTAATTTTCCAATATAATATCTACAAATATGTATTTTCCAATATAATATAGATTAGCAAAATATCTTTAAAAATTATGAGTTCGTAACATCTCACACTCATTCAGTATTAATTACATCTAGTAGCTATATATACGCCTTGTGCGGTACATACATACAAATGTCGCAAAATTGGCACTGACGAGCCTTGAAAAGGCCAAACATTGATGTCTGTCAATAGCGACATTTGTATGTATTTTTCTACGTTTGATATATATTAACATAATATATTAATTACCTTGTAAACGAGTTGAATTAGGCATAAGAAACCTAACACATAATATACAGGGTGTTCCATTTAATTTTTCACAACTTTGGTGTGTAACTTTTCTTTAAGTCAGCCTGTATACTTCAAAATAATTTTGAAATGTGCTTCTTCTACACCTGTATAACCCTTAACAAAAAAAAAAATTTGAAGATGTTACCACTTTTCGTATATGCGCAAATGTGGTGGCCCGCTCTTTATATTCGTTCATATTTAAAAATTCAAAATTATATATCGAACGTGTGAAAATATTGTTATCATAACAAATATTATCCGCAGACTAATGTGTAATGATTTGTTATAATAATGAAAGCTAATTTATTTGACTAATGAATCTTGTTATTAATTAGTTAATCAAAAATTGTAAATAATATTTTATCATAACAATGACACATTACGTTCCGTCGATGAATATTTACTAAATAATTGTGGAATGTTGATATTTTTTTCAGTGTTATAGTTGGGCATTTACAAAACTAATTCTAATAGCTTAAATCAAATATTGAATTTTAATTCCATGGTTGATTAGAATTTTTAAAAAAATTAATTTAATATCTTTGGCGTTATTAAACACAAGCGTGTTGAATTTTAATACTGCACTCCTGAACTTCATCAAAATGTACAGGCTATTTCATTTAAAATAAAAAAATTAACATCATTTCCGGTTAAACAGGATGTCTGATTCGGATACAAATATATTCATCGCATCCCCGATTTGCATTTCATTAGAGTTCATTCATATTCATTAGCGTTCACTTGCTTTCATAGACAACATTTCTGATAGGCTCGCTTTATTACTATTCCAAAGAATTAAATAATAAATAAATAAGAATTATTTATTGTCATTCCGACAAATTATCTAAAAATTAAATTGGCGTTATGTCAAGAACATTAATAACGCGCAATCTATTCAAAAAAAATCACTTGGAATTTACACACAAATGAATTTAAGATGAAATAACCGTCGTTGACTGTGAGGTTTCGCAAGTCACTCGCGGCAAGCCAATTATCGACAATCAAAAGTTAGGAAGCTGCCACCACTACTAGTCTAAAAGCACGTAGTGTTTGCACAAATCAATAGCTCCCACGCCCAACCACTCCAAGCACATGTCAATATTGCACGGTCATTAAACTATCCGAATTGTTGTTGTGCAAGTCAGTTGTACGCCCTCTGCCCCACTCCTGAACCTGCGATTTAATAAACAACGATAGCTGCGCGATTTTGGGACGGCAAACTTGATAATTGTCATGAACGCGGGAAATCACTTCGTTGTGGGATAAATTTTACCTGTGGTATTGATTTGTGGAGGATTTTGGACCATCGTTTTATTGATGCTGAAATATCCCCAAATAAGATTACAAGTTTAAATATGGGTGAGACTGCTGTGAATCCTGGTAGAAATTCTAAAGATCCCTTACTATTCTGAGATGCCTACTAATAATGCTATACTGCTTACTTCTGGTTAATATGTTGCAATTTATTTTAAGTCATCAATCAGGAAGTATTTGAAGGTTCTATTACTTGTCAACTGTCGTCATCGTAGTTTTAAAACATTCTTAATTAAATCCACGTTAAATAGCTTTTATAAATCGTTTTTTTTTTTCAAAGGTTTATAGATTTTTCAAGTGTGCACAGGTAAATAGGGGTATTTGTAAATTGTCTTCCGAGATAAAGTGCAACTACTAACAATAGTTAAATTGCCTCTCACAATTTTTAGCTACCTGATATGCATGCACACAAAAAAATAATTACTCAATTTGAATATAAATGCATCACATTGAATATAACATGACTTCCTATATAAACAAGAAGATGATGTGTTTATATTGAGAATAACATTTGTTCCGTTTTCCAAACCCGTGAATTTGTTAGACGAAACAATTTTTTAGTTCAAATGTAATCAATATACTAAAATCATTATGAACATATATTTCCACCACAAAAATAATTACTTTAAATTTGAGTAAATAGATTTCCTCAATTGGAAACTATCATATTTATGCCTTAATAATTTATGTATATTTAATAGAAGTATATAAAAGTATTATTTGAAGTATTGCCATTATTTGCTTTCAAAATATAAGTATATTGAACTCATAATACTTACCTGCTTAATCTAAGCATTTCTACTATTCAAGGGTAATAATTACCTACTAATTTTGTGTCTGTAACACCAAAAAAGCCTCGGTAGGGGAAAATTGATAAATAAAGAAATATTATGTAATTAAATAAATTTACTGTCATACTTTATAGTTTTACAATGTTTTGGAGAAGGTAGCGTAGCGGGGTACCCCAGGAGTGCGCGCAGGATATTGATGCGTAGAGGTATAGATGTTATGCGTATCCGTCGTTGCGACCGGTGTTCTTGGGATACTTCCCACTCAATGCCTGGGCCTGGTATCTAGTCGGCGTTGGTTACTGATATAATTTCAATCAGTATAATAATTTGTTGGTATTACCTACTGAAAACTAGTAACTAGTAAATACCTACATATGTTTGTTAATGTACACACCTACCATGTTCACATATTATCGACACAATGGCGCTGACTCTAAGTATTATTTCAAAGTTTTTTAAACCAGTAATCCTTTACTATTAGATAACACGTACATACTGCTGTGGCAGGCATCCCGTGTTTTCGCGAGTGTATTTTAAGTTGCCTAGTAATTTGCCATGATTTTCCCGTTTTGCTGAACCATTGTATTGAGAAATTTCCACAATAATGTTTAGTTTGTATAAATTTTAGTTAAAGAGTTAATTGTATTATTTATTTAATTAAGTGTTTAGTTTTTTTTTTAATTAATTCCTTTCTTTAAGATGTCTAGCATTTGCTAGTTCTATTCAATGTTTTGTTCTATTAGATTTTGTCGGTGATTTGTGCGTTGTTCGTATTATTACGACTGCGCTGTTGAATTTTGTCAGGCAGTTCCCTGGTTGACTTGAACGTGAGTACATGTATTGTTAAATCTTTGCTGCCATTTTGTTAATTCATTTGATTTAGAGATTTGTTTTCTGAGAATTTTTCGTCCATCAAGGAATTCGCTTTATAATAATTGTTATTATATTGATGTGTGCACATTATAGATATAAGATCATTTATTATTTCTGTGCAGGAAGATATGTTTTCAGTTTAATTTTTCTCATTATATTTTAAAGCGTTAATTTTTCCGTTTTTCTATTTTCGTTTTTAATTATCAGTCACCTCGGTTGGGTGAAGAGCAGCATTGTTCTTGCATTTAGATTTCATTTTTGTATAACTTCGTGTGTTTGTCCACGAATTTATTTTATTTTGTTGAAACCACGTGGATTGTATTGGTATATTTAGGATTATCTTCCTGAACAAACTGATCTTTCCTTTGCATAGGAAATAGCATTGTCCTATTGTAATTTAGAATCAAGTGCAGTTTTTAAATTTAGGCCAGAACCCTCAGCTTACGGTTTTTTTCTGCACAAATTGTAATTAACCCTTTTTGAATAAATTTTGATTGTGAGTTAGCATTTTTGGGTTAAAAAATCTGTTCTTTTATTTAAATTAAACTTTTTCATTTTTTTGCGGTAATTAAGAGAGTCTGATTTCATTCACTCACAATTTACTTTTCGTGGTTAGATTCAAATTTTAATTCGCGAGGGTAATTCTGAGGTTAATAGTTCTTTTGTTCAATATAATTTTTATCCGTTGAGCTAGCTAATTTAATTTTCTTTTTCCTTGTTAATTTCATTTTTAAAGTTCATTTGGCATTTACAAATTCAGTCTGTACACAGCAGTACTTACCTTCGAATATTTTAATGGTAGCATGTGTGCATCAGCCCCATTCTACCCTATTCTCTAAGTAGCTGTGAGACGGCTGGGGTATCTATTTAGATTTACTTACACTCACAACCAACAACACTATTCTCTGGTCAATCAAAAAGTGACGCCAAGTAAAGTGTATGTAGATGCAAACCTCCTAAACCCCCCTTAAAAAGAGGGAACCAATGACAGATAAGTTTTAGTGCAATAAATGGTGGGGTTAAATTCGTTTCAAATGTTTCAATATTACGGTAATTTCAATTTGATATTTCATGTTTTTCATACAAAACGTTTAATAATTTTATATAGTAATTCATTATACCAAACGTTTATTTTGAATCTATAGATTTTCTCGCTATGCTTGCATAGATTTATTCCTTACAACAATAACAATGATCATTTGGAGGAAGTATACTTCAATGCAAATATTTATACTATTTGTTCTAAGAGTATATTGTGTTTTCAGAGAATTTACTCTTATGTTCTAACCAACAAGATTTAGTTCATTTAAATATATATTAAGTTTCGATTTCTGAATAAATAAAAATATTCAGATTGAATGAATTCTTAAAGCATAGGTACTCCTTAAAAAAATAATGAATATTGGTGAAACTCAATGAATTTAATATTTATGACAGCGTTACTACTTGCAGATTCGGCGTTAATCATTGAAAATTATTCATTGAATTCAAAATGTAATTTATCACACAGTCCGCAAGTGAAATGGTTACAGCGGTAATTATTTTTCGATTCTCCCGCGCGTGTAAACATTTACACAACGAACTAAACCCAGAAATCCGTATATTCAGGGCAAATCGCAAAGTTTCGGTGATTTATCAAAATAGTCCTGCAAAACTATATCGGGTATTTGGCGTAATCATTGTTACTATTAGTCGGTTGTATTTGCTGTAATCAGTCATTTCCTAGTTGCTATGTGATTAATTTGGACGTATTGTCTAAACTAATTGATGTATCGTGTACTTTATACGGCATTCGAACTACTGTCGTGGCACAAAATTTCCATTTCGGTGGAAACTGAGCTGTCGCTATTATTATAATAATGTAAGAGAGTTTCGAAATAATGAACTCCCTTACTTACTAGGATGCAAGGACGGAATCAAATAATATCTCATGTAAATATTACAGAAAGATTCGATTCTGGATATTAAATTTGATATGAGCAACGTTATTAGTTTCCGATTTTAGTATTCAATAAATAAATTAATACCAACATGAAAGTTGCGACTCATTAAGATACTCGTTCAAAATTATATCAGCTATCTTTACAATAAATGTGCCAATTGATACTGCATGTTGTTACGGAACAGCAAATTGTTTGTGAAACTATGCTGTAATTTCCAGGAGCGTAATTGCCGCTATATATGCCTCAGTATATAAGTCAGGGAACCGAACAACACTCAAAGTCTAAGAAAAAATTAAAAATAATTTGTAATATTATAAAAATCTTTCTGCAAACGCTGGATACTCTGCTAAATACTGCGCTAGAAATGCCGTTTTGTTCGCAATTCAAACATATTAAGAGAAGAATAATGAAGGTTAAATGAACTTATTTTGATTTCTAAGATCAATAAGACATTTGTCAAACTATAAGAAATGTAAATTCAATTAAAAGTATGCGTAGCAATCAGTAACTATTAGCATACGCCGTGTTTCACCTTATCAAGGATTATGAATGCTATTAACAATAAGTACACTGAGAAAAGAGATTGCATTGAATGAAAAGTTTTATAACTCTTAGTTTTTATCATGTTCAACGAAAAGAATACCTTTTCTCAGAAAAGTGTTTATTTTAATTAAAAGTAGCGAGCTGTTTAGCCGGAAGACTATTTTCTTCTTAAGTACATGCTTTTCGACGGAAAGTAACCGTAATTAAATGGAATGCACCTTAATTTTGATTAATATTTTTTAATGTCTGTATAACTTCTGTTTAAGTAAGACAATACACATTACATATTATATTGTTATTATTATGTACGTATTTAACAACATATTTTAGTTTCTTTTGAGTATTATTCAATTATAAACAGTATTTTAAATAAAAAGCCGGATATTTTGGTTTATTTGCGTGGACACGCATGTATACATCGATTTAAAACTTTTGCCTTTTAACGGAAAATGCAAGCACCTGTATTCAAGCTGAATACTTTTTTATACGGAAGTATTTTAGTTTTATTCATGTTCCCACGTGCATAAGTCTCAAATACACAAACAATAATGAACAAAAATAAATATTTTTCGCGCGAGGTTGAAGAAATTTCAGCGATAATTGGAATCTTTTCAGTTAATGCTGATTTACTTATAAGCCAAGGAACTTTACAGCACTATATAGTGTTTGAAGGTTTTAAAACTGTTATATACGAGAAAAACGATCTAGTCGTTTTCAACCATTTTTCATGCATTTGATTACAGTTACTAATTTATAATATATTACTTGATTTAGGAATATTAAAAATATTCCTGTATGCAATCAAACAAATAATTTGGTTAGTAGATTTATTTGAAGCTAGCGCAGTATTTATTAATTTAACTAAATATTTACATGGAAGTAAAAATAAATATTGCATTTTATTTTCGTATAGCAGTTTTCTTCCCATATAGTACAGCAGATGAGCAGATATACATATGTGTACTAGAGAAATTATCGCATAGATGGCGCATCTCCTATTTCATTCCAGTAACAGATAATATTTCTCACAAAATAGGCTGGAAACTACGATCGTAACATACTAATCTGGTATATTTACCAGATCAACATTATCCCATCAGAGCAGAATTGAGAAGACAACCACTCGGTTATCATTTGCCTTCATATTAATACCTCAACTTGCAGGTTAATATGAATTTGAATGATTAATTTGTGATTTGTAATGATGGCTCTTTAAAAGCAGTCACCCCTGCCTGCAACCGATTCTGTTAAAAATATGTATAATCTCATTAAACGCGTCGAGCTATGATAATAACAATAATAGTTGCTCGTATACTGATTATTAGTTACAGTTGCAACAACAGAACAAAGTTTTTTTTTAAATTAATATCGAACATTTTATTTTTTCAACATTTTCACCGTGGAAGAAATTCCTTGAATATCTCTGCAGATAATCTGTATTTACGTTAGCATCATTATTTAATAATTACTTGTTCCTTACTTACAGTTTAGATTAGTAAAAATATTTGTATTTAAATTATACTTCTTATTTAATTAATATCTTTGTTCTAATAAGGGTAACCGTTGAACAGAAGCATCGTTTCCAACAATTATTACGTAATTTATCCTGGGTGAGGAGAAAATTCTTCTTGCGAAAAATTACTCCTAATTGTTACAGTCAAAAGCAGAAATACATTAATTTGTTAATTTCGTAATTGTTCGCAATATAACAACGTTTCCTAACATTAATTCTACCATTTCTTCACATTTCTGGTTCACACTATAATTATTATTATTATAATTATTATTATTATTATTATTAGTAATAATAAACAGAGAACATCGCTCGTACATGATAAGTTAAAGCATCCATTGAAAACAATAACACATGCCCTTATTCTATCCCTATATACACTTTTATACGACGAAAATGCTGTTTCAGCGCTAATATACACACAAACATACTTTGTACCCCCTATATCTCGCTCTAAACCGGTGCCGCGTATGCTAACGAATGCTAATTCATCGATTCATCATCTGGCCGCGTTTTCCTCCACTACAAGCACGGTGCCACCTGAATATCAAGTGTACAACCGTACCGTTTACGTGTGGACTAAACAAGGAGACCGCCAAACTGCCAACAAGAAGGACGAACACGTAATCCGGGCTAATTAGGTAAATGGAAACGACAGGGGTGGGCTTTGGTTGTAGAATTTACGAAGGTTCGACGCTGCTGGCGAACTGTAGGCGGCCGTCCTCCTTCCTTCCTTATCGTAAATATTTTATTGAATTGCCGGCCGTAAATGATGCTGAAAATTGAATACGAGCGAACGTATTAGCCTCTAACATATACAGTGTGTGTGAGATACAAGTATGCTCAATTGATAACACACGCATCTGTCCTAATAGTAGAGTACGATGTAGATGAAACAACTGGCAAAAAAAATAGTCACAAAAATTGATAGCTATCGATATTATAGATAGTCAAATAAAAAAAAAGGCCATTAACAATGATAATGAAGTTTTATTGTGAAGAAAATTAACAAATATACTTTTTGACTATGTTCTAGATCAGCGGTTCTTAACCTGTGGTCCGCGGACTCCCCTTTAGGGGTCCATGAAAGAATGTTTTTCGTGTTAAATACACACATAGTTAGGTAAAGTACATTTGCGAAAATTTTGAAATCCGTAACATGGATCACTGGCTAAATTTAAAACGCAAAAATACTGAAAGTGATAGTGTCGTTGCACCTTGCTCAAAGTTGAGTGAAACTTCTTCCAGTGATCATAAGAAATGTCAGCGTTATAGTAAAGAATATCTTTCCATCGTTTTCACCTGCACAAGTTCGGAAGTTTGGCAAATGCCTCAGTGTGTGTTATGTTATGAAATTTTGTCGAATGAGGCAATGAAGCCGTCGAAGCTTCGAAGACATCTTGAGACTAAACATAAAGATCATGTTACAAAGAGCATCATTTTTTTCAAAAGATGGAGGAACGCGAACTACAAGGAAATAAAAAAAATTGTAGAAAAGACTGCAGGCATTTGTAGCAACGAAAATGCTGTGAGAGCTCCATTTGAAGTTTCTCTCAACTAATAGCGAAAACTGAGAAACCGCACACAATAGCTGAAGAACTAATATTGCCTGCTGCAAAAATAATAGTTTCTGCATTGGTCGGTGAAAAAGCTGTCAAGGATTTACCATTGTCAAATGACACAATAAAGAAGCAAATTCACAGCATGTCAACTAATGTGAAAGAGCAGTTGTTAGAGAAAATTCGTATGTCGCCTTATTATGCCCTACAACTAGACGAAAATACAGATATAACAAATAAAGCACCCTTGATGTGTTACATTAGGTATGAAAATGCGAAAAATATTGTCGATGATTTGCTCTTCATCTCCACATTGGTGCACACTACAGGAGAAGAGATATTTAGTAGCATAAACGACTTTTTAACATCTCATAATGTTGACTGGTTGAGATGCATTGAAATCAGCACTGATGGGGCGCGAGCTATGTCAAGAAAGGTTACAGGACTTATGGCACGAACTAAAGATGTTGCACTATCGGTGGCTAGACTCATTGCTGCCTGCATAGAGAGGCCCTAGTTGCTAAAAAAATCCCAGAGAAACTAAAATTGGCCTTAAACAAATGAGCAAAAATTGTCAATTTTATAAAAAGCAAAGCATTAAATTTTTGAACAACTTTGCAAAGGAATGGACAGTGAGTACTATCATCTGTTTTTGCATTCTGACGTTCGTTGGTTATCACCAGGTAAAGTGTTATCTCGCTTATGAGAACTGAAGAACGAAGTGAGGCTATTTCTCATCGATAAACACTTTTACCTTAGTAATCGCATGTGTGATTTTTCATGGCTAATAAAGTTAGCCTATTTATCAGATAATTTCACTCACTTAAATATGCTTAAGTTAAATCTTCAAGGACAGCAAGGTACACTGACAATTTTCCAAGTGAATGACAAGATCGAAGCAATAATTAATATGTTGGCTTTGTGGCATCATCGACTCTCGAATAAAAACTATGAAGCATTTTCAAACTTAAAGAACTTTCTTGAATCTGTTAACGAAGAGTTGTATAGAGAGGACATGTTAGTTGTTGCACAGCATGTAAATGATTTGCAACACAATTTTCGTGAATATTTTCCAGCTCTTGATTCAAGTAATGAGTGGATTAGGGATACGTTTTCAGTGAACATCTACGAGTTACAAGGACTAACAGCAATAGAAGAAGAAAAACTCATTGAAATATCCACCAATGGCGCTTTAAAATTAGAGTATATGAAAATGTTGCTTCCAAATTTTTGAGTGCAGTTAAAAGAGGATTATCCAGAGTTATCTATAAAAGCTCTAAAAGTTCTAGTGCCTCTTGCGATTACCTACCCATGTGAAAAAACCCTCTGTTCTTATTTACCTCAAAAATAAAGATAGGAACCGTTTAACAAATGTTGAATCAGAATTAAGATTACAAGTTTCCAACATTAAACCTGATATAGGAAGACTTGTTAGCGAAATACAGCACCAAGGATCTAATTAATTTATTATATGTAATACTAAAACAACGATGGTTAGTGTTACTGTCTGTTTATGATTTCGATTAAAACTTCTGTTATAATTTTTTTTTATTTTCTATTCATTTAAAATACCTTCAATATGTCAAGTGAAAATCTTAATAGGGGTCCGCAAAAACAAAATAGTATTCAAAGGGGTCCGCGATAAAAAAAGGTTAAGAACCGCTGTTCTAGATTATTTGTTTTAAATACCTAGGTCATTATTTTTTGAGTTGATTGTACATGACATTCCCTATATATTAATATAAGCAATTTTTTTTATTGATATTTATCCTTTAATCGGGGTTCAGGTGAAAGACAAGTGTTCTCGCGCGATTTATGAGGAAATACGAATTATATTATGGGCAATGTGATGTACAATCAACTCAAGGCGCAAATAATACGTTGGCAACGCATACTTGTTAAATAATCACAAGTCTCGAAATCTTTCTCTTCGCTTTTACGGAGTCGCAAGTGCTCTCATTGTTTGTTAGATTGAACAGCAAGAGTTCTCCGGATCTTGACGGGATTTCGACTCAAATCTTTAAAGAATTCCATAATTTTATTCTAAAACCTATTACTTATAGGCTTACCTAAAAGATTCTGTGGTAATTCCATTGTATAAGAAGGGTGATATCAACAAGATGGCTAATTATAGACCTATTCCAATTGTTGCTTGTATTAGTAAACTTTTAAAAATATGCTATGTTTGAACGCTTAAATTCATTTTTACAGAAACATAACATAGTTCCAGGCAATCAACATGGATTTAGATATGGCAAATCAACTATTACAGCTATACAATCCATGTATACTTATGTTATTCACGAATTAGAGAAAAAAAAAGTGCCGGTGGGTGTCTTTCGCGATTTAAGCAAAGCATTCGACTGTGTTCAGCATGATCGTTTGTTGGACAAGTTGGAATTGCTTGGGGTACGAGGTGTTGCTCTTGAGTGGTTTGCCTCTTATTTGGATGACAGAAGACAATTTGTTAGAATCTCTGTGTCAGAACAAAATAGAAGATAGGTGTTTTAGTCGAATTCTATTGTTATTACTGTGGGAGTGCCGCAGAGGGAGTATTATCACCCTTGCTGTTCACTTTGTTTGTTAATGACATAGGAAACTTTATTGAGGGGCATTTTTAGACCATTTATGCTGATGACGCGACTGTTTTTGTATGATGATGGTAAAAGTATAGAGAATTCCACAAATCAAGTACATACTGAGTCGCCTTAGTGATTGGTGTGTTGATAATAAACTCTTTCTTAATACTTTAAAAACTAATTATGTATTTTCTGCAACACCTCAGTCTTTAACACAAGAATTTCATCTACAAATTGGTAATTCCACCACAGAAAAAGAAATATTAAATCGTTACGTATTGTTTTCTCTGGAGATTTAAAGTGGAAACAACATATAGAATTTATAACTTCAACTATAAGTAAATCTATCTTTAAACTTCGGCACTTGAAAAATGTAATTAGCATACAAACTTTAAAATTAGGTTATACAACTGACATTGAATCACGAATAAAGTATGGCATTATAATTTGAGGTTCCAGTAGAGATATTCAAAAAATTCTCCTCGTTTAGAAAAGAGCTCTTCGAGTGATGGTTGGAGCAGCGCCACGGACATCATGTACGGAGATCTTTAAGGAGCTTAATCTGTTGACAATGGTAGCACTTTATATATTTTTCTCACTTCAAGAATATAAAGTGCAATCTTTGTAAAATAAAATTATACTAGAAAATAATACACGCCATGATTTTGAAAAAGAATAATTTATTCTTTTCTTCAATTTATTTTACCGTCTGTGATATATCTCTCGTTTTTGAGATTTAACGTTAACGAATAAAAGTATCTTATGTACTAGCATTAAAGTCTATAATCACTTGCCATCCACCATAAGGTCACAACCGATGTATACTTTTAAAAGAATGTTGAAGAAGTTCCTTTTACCCAAACCTTTCTATTCATTAGATGAATTTTATAAGTATGCCTTCGTGTTTCTTCTGAAATTGTAATAGTAATTAATTATATATAGAGTTTATGTTTTATAGTATCTAAGGCTTCACTTCATTAATGTTTGTTTTTTTTTTTTACTACTCATTGCTTAGTCTTTTTTTTTTGTACTGACAATTCCTTAAACTGTATATGTTTCTTTTTGGAAATAAATAGTATTATTATTATTATTATTATTATATTCCTAACATTTCTAACTAGAACGCCACAAATCAAATGCGCTTGGTGTCACATTGTATTATTTTTATCTTTACTTATTTTTTGCGTCTTCGTTAATTAAAACAGGTTTTGTTTAGGTCATCAATTGTAAGAAATAATATCATGAATATGTAAAAAAAACCTGTATAGGAATTTTTAGATATTATCATACTGCTAAATAAGTAAAAGAGGTCATGTGGGTTTCATTTCTAAATACATGCTCTGTAATTTAAATGCGATGCCATCGTAATCAGCCAGAAAAACAATACCGTACAGAGATACCGCAACCTTTTGAGCTTAGAGTAGAACTTATATTCCCGGAATTTAACCTTTGTAGTTTCCGCCAAAGGATTAAATTTAATTTTTTTTTTAAGTTTTTGCATTCGCAATCGTTGTTAGATTAAGAGCGGTGTATCCTTCCTCATCGCATATTTTCACTATGTTATTACTTTTTGAGTTGAATGTATATGTTAAGAATTAAATGCAAATGAAGGGGATGTCATAGACGATCTATCTAACAAATAACATATAGTTCTGATACCCTACTTCCTATTTGATTTCAGAATCAAGCGGATGTAAAACGTTGTGGATCCCTATAAGAGTTTTCAACATTTCATGTGCAACTTTTGGGCTTTGAAGTAGCTTTCGTTTTGACTTTGGTGTTTAGCACATCTTCAATATTTCATGTTTTCAACGCATTTCCTTTAAGGGATTTTTGTTGGCAGACTCAACGGTAAGCATGAGGTCTTTTACGCCATTTTGTCTTTTCACCTTTTTCTATCATTGGATTTCGATTCTTAGGTTTCTCCATAGGAATACGTGCAATTTCATAATTTTTATACATTTATACGCCTGTACGTCGACTTCTACGCAGAGGATTGATCCCTGAACAACATCGTTTTTTCACTTTTACTTCTACACGTGCAATACGCCTTCGGCAGCACCATACAGGTAAGCAATACGAAAACAGATCCGCAGTTCTATATCAACACATATTGGATGTAACATGTGCATATTATGTAAACAGCCTTCCTGCTTATTTACCCTCGCATAGGTATAACACGTTATATCGGAACGTATCACATGAACGCGGCTGCTATTTGCATAACACTGATAATTCTCGTCTGTGGCCTTCCTCGGCCCATCGAATATGAATATTAAAACGAATTTAGACCGGATTACGGCTTAATGTACGGCCTTCGAACGTAATAGGGCGCTGGCGAGATATAACTCGGTAAAGCTGGCGCTGAGAGCGGGTTAAAAAATGTAACACAAGGTTAGCCGTGCTCATAGATATACTGAAGATCTCATTGTTAACCTGGCTTTGAGAAGTGTTCATGGAAATAATAAGAAATGGTCGAGCCTGTTGCAATAAACTATATTAAATATATTTTTGTCTCAACTACTGGTAAAATGATTTATCTTAATTTAAATGTACACTGCCCGACAAAATTAATATCGTGGTGACTAACAAAACTGCTCACTTGGAGAAGCGCCGTACGGCTGGCATCAACTTATGCAGGTAGGAGATTTATTAGGATACCTATAGCCCCCTATAACTCGCCTTTCTAAATCGCCCGGTTCTAATCTAATTCCTTTTGCCGTAATTGAACTCTTAAAGCCCTATTCGCGTCCCTACGAAATTTAAGTTCCCTTAAACGTAAATCTACTGGTAATATACCCGACATAACGCACGCCGCGTCTGCCGAAATAGATGAATACGCTTTCGCGGCCCTAACCGTTAATAATCTTTGCGGCCCGATTAATTTTTTTGTTTCTTCAATTTTACACAAAAAAGTTATCTTAAGTTATGCTTTAATAATCAGAGGAATGATCTAGATGAGACGACAACTTAATGTTTTTCCGAACATTCGAAAATTTACAAGATTTACAAAATAACGAACGAAATGAAGAAAAAAAGAAGTGTTGGGTATCGTCCCAAAACAATTACTCAAAAGGCACAAGAAAGAATCTGCAATTAAATTGATGAGCACTTCAACACGAAAATAAATAAAAACCAAATTATTAGAGCAAAATCCACAACTAGAGCTTATCGACCATTGACAGAGCGACAAAGACATTTCACTATTCTGTAAAACGCGTTTCTTTTGTGCCAGAAAGGCGTAACGTATCAGATATTATCCAAAATATGTTTGATTATACTGTTCTGTAAAACAGTATAATGGTTTATAGAAAAAATATATTTTATTCAAGTGAATTCTAGTAGATCTTATGGAAGATCGCAGAAGAACAGTAGAGCCAACAAAATTTCAGGCCTAATTAAGAGGCTGTAATTATTCAATAGCTGTTCCAATGTGTATTAAGTCAATTTATTAACCATTCGAGACATGCAGTGTAGAATACTTTGAAGAATTCTTGACATCTTTGATTGACCACTTAGCCGAAAATAATGTGCAAGGTGGATATTTTGTCATGGATAACGTCCGATTTCATAGAACAGATACAATCCAATAACTGAGCAGATCTTATGGACATGGACCAGTATTTCTGCTCTTGTACAGTTCTTTTTTAAACCCAATTGACGAGCTGTTTGATGAATGGAAAACTAGCATAAAAGGAAGACGGATAAAGAACAACTGTATCTTCAAATTCATAATGCTTTTAAAGCTGTGAGTTTGGTAATCTTATAAACGACCCTGACATCCTTTCTAATCCTTTTCACAATCATTTTGAAATAGTTATGTCATAGTGCCTAGCTGTGAACTACTTCTGGATCTCATATCAATATTCAGCTTAATCATAATACCTTTTTTTCTTAAATCCCACAAACACGTACGAGGTGACCGCAATTATCAATGAAGTAGCAACCAAACGATCATCTAGAATCTACGGAATTCCTTAGTTTTCCTCTAAAATTGGTAAATTGTCATACAGCACGGCTATTTTTTCCAGGTAGGCTAAAGATTGCCAAAATGAGGTCTAAAACAGGGTAAACACAATGACTTGGATAATTACATATATTTGATATACATATAATGTTTATATACAAACAAATACCTGAAAATGGCAGCATAAGTTAAAATATGCAGTTTTAAAAGATTTTAATACACTAACAAATGGAAAGGGTTATTTTTTCTAATATGCATTAAATTTTCAAGAATATTTACGAATATTTTCCAGATTCATCGCAGGATATTCTTTGGGCGGACATTTTCTCATTCTACAAATATTTGGTAATGATTTTAAATATTCTGAGATCCATATAGGTATAATCCAATATCCTTAAAGGATGTTGTTGGAATTCTAGGAATATAATTTTGCTATCTGGATATACTAAACAGAAGGACAGAAACGAGTGCAAGAAAACTGCAAAATCAGTGGTTAATAATGAAAAAAAAAAGAAGTAGGAGAACCTATAGAATAGCAAATACATGTAGTTAAAGAAAAGAGAAAGTAAGATTCCTGCAAAAACATTAAAACAAGGAGGACAGTAATTGTAGTGGCAAGTGACCTATTTTCTTCAAATTTTGGTGGAGGATCCGGGGACTGTATTTTTTTAATTTTTTTTAACTGTATTCTATAACAAATATCTATGTATTTATAATTCATATTTAACACATTTTTTTTCCTCATATTCAAAGGTTTTATTCAAGGAAAGTATGCATTTGTGGACGTACATAACATTCCAAAATGAACAACAATCGTCTATGCCTTTACTAAGTTTGCCAGAGTCGGAGGATTTTGCATTATAATGCTTTAGAGAGCGCAAGGAAAACAATAAACTTGCACAGTACCACACCGACCTTTTCATAAATTTACGGTAAATATATTCAAATTCCGCACACAATAACTTCAAGTTCCAGATTCCAGATGCATAATATTTACTCCAATATACATGAATTATCTTTCGCTGGATATTATTAGAATCTCGAACCGCGGTTTTACAAAACTGGATGAAATAAGAGCGGAAGAAATTTCTTTTTCTAGTTGGGTTTATGCAAACTATCTACGAGGTAGTAATCAGCAGTAATGTCATTGATATTTGCGAGTTGAAAGAAAAAAATCTAAGGTTATTGTACACAGAAATAAAATACACTCAGAATAAATGGATACCCTATTTTCTTATTAAATTGTAATCAATTTGGCTTCGGAAAGAATACAAATATTTTATCGACTATACTTCAACTTTGTACTATTTTATATAATAACATAGAAGACGTCAGCCATGTATAGCTTGTTTCTTCGATTTTACCTGGTGAACCACCAAATTTTATTAGAATGCTACGGCATTAGGTGTAGAGCACCACGAATGAATTGTGAACATCTCACAAACAGGTCGCAATATGTTGACATAAATGGGAGTAGGTCTCATTATTTAACAGTTCACCGTGGTGTCCCACAAGGCAGTGTCCTCGGACCATTACTTTATGTTATTTATGTAAATGGTTTTCCATTAAGAGATGCAGTGGTGTTTGTGGATGATAGTCTTTCATTATATCCGCTGGCAATATAAGTCAAGCTAAAACACCTTAAATGACACCTTGAATACGAATAGTGAAAATACTGCAAACAAAACAATTTGTATTTAAACACTAATAAAACCGTATTTATGCAATTTAAACTAACTACTTTTAACGTGACTATTTCCATTATATTAAGGTGGGCAGGAAGAGTATAGCACAGAAGGACTCATTGTCAGTAAAGTTCTTGAATATAGTAGTGGATTCATATTGCGATTAGAGAGGCCACATCGATGAACTGTGGGTAGCTCTTGTTTTTTGCTGATGAAGGTAAGAGGCCAAGTTGATCTCGAGGTTCTATATGTGTTACTATGCTCATTTCCATTCAGTTGTGACATATGGGTCGCTGTTTTAGGGCGCTTCAAGAGATATTCAGCGTGTATTTAGGTTACAGAAGCGCACAATTCGTGTACTGACAGGCATTTCTTCTAGAACTAGTTGTTGACAATTATTCAAAGATTTTAAAATTATAACGTTGCTCGAAATGTATGTATATACTGCATCTACTTTTCTTTGCAAAAGAAAATTATAATTCTATTCCCAGATTGACTCAGCATCACTCTTATAATACTAATAATTCGCATCTGGTCGAGATTTCACTATACAGATTACAAAGCCTTTAATAAGTTGCTGAAATTATTCAGTTACAGTAGGAACATTTCAATTATTATGGAATCCACATAGTACTTAGAATAGGTAGCCTCGTGTAGTACCTTTTAGGTGGAGCACGGGGTTAGGAAGACATGTAATTACACTGCGTGACACGATTTTCGTACCTGAAAAATTGATTACTATTATGGTTTTCAATTAGTTACAATACGTAAGCAGTGGATGTTTTTTTGTTTCTTTCACGTCTTGTTTTTGAAGTATACACTGGTGGCATTAGATAGGCTAGGCCGATTCTGGGACAAAATCTTTGGAATTTCAATGGGGGTAGAGTTCACATTTTATCCCCCCATAGATACAATATGCATATTTACATGTCACTTCGTGCTCGTAGCGACAGATTGAAATATTCTACCTGATATACATACCGGGTGTCCAGCCTAAGATGCAACGGTCCATAGCCGATTTATTATTGCTTTTTTTGGAAAAATGTTTCAAATAGATGTTGGCTCGAATCATATTCTACACGTTTTAAAATTAGTTTCAGTAATGGCGGACTTCCGGTTGTACCGGAAGTAGATACTTTATTATTTTGAATGGAGCACCCTGTATATTACTGTATTTTTGAATTCCTTGTTAAATTTAAATAACAATACGTTAGGCATACGTTGGGAATAAGTTGTACCGTTTCCGAATTACATGACGTTTTTTCGAAAAAAATTACATCTGCGGTGTTGGCAAATATCTCCGGAAATACGAAAGTTAGAAAGATGCGGTTTTCAGTTTTCGCTTAATTATGAAACAGCACACGTCTTTTATTTTAAAATTGTTGCGTTTACATTACAGAATTATTAAATAGGGCTGTGTAATTTTCGAACTCTAAAATCATGGATAACTTGATTTTTTTAAATTGACTGGTATAGCATGAATTTTTTACACAAATGGATGTAAAATTTGATTTTCTTCGATTTTATACGGGTGTCATTGTGTCTATCTCCAAAAGTTTTGGAGATATTCGCGGCTTTTCAGTTTTTCATGATAGATACGTATTGCGAAGCGCCGATCACCTTTCTCTCCCATTTTACCAGGCTTGGGACTAATTAACAAAACAAAATAAGTTTTGTCGTTACTTTTAATTTTTTGTCGTTAATTTAATCGAATTATTGATAATTAAATAAAGCAATGTGTATATTTTTTAAGTTTTTTACCAATAATTATTAGTTATCGTACCGAAAAAACAGTACGTGATAGAAAAAAAGTACATAGGTGTTCTTATTAAGCGATTTGTATAAATAAATAAACAGGAAAAATTGAAGTGAAGAAGAAGAATGAATTGAGTTATCTGTCATAACCATGTGATATAGATCTGACAAAAGGGTGAGAACAATTTAATATACACAGCACCCTCTTGTTGTCAACTAATAATAGTTTTGAGGAATAGTGAAATACATTTGACAATCTAGGAAAACCAAAAGAAAAATACTGTATAATAATTTAAAAAAATTAAAAGTGGTAACCCTGGTATGGTTTAAATTAGCTGTTAATTGAAAATAATTAATGTTAGAGGTTTGTTAACGAAAATAACATTACAGCAATATGTTTTGATCCATTGGCTGATAAAGAAAAAACAACTTTCTCCATTGTGCGCGTGAACATTTTGAGATAAACTGTAATCTCCATACTTTATATACGTGTTGCTGTGAACTGATGGTCCAAGCATATAAGTAAAGAGAAATTAAAAATGACAAAATTAAATTAGCTAGCTCAGCAAAAATGAATTTAAAAGGGCGCCAGAGATTCTTAAATCTCAGAGAAACTTTTTTAAAAAGTAATAGTGGGCGGTTGCAAAAATGACTTTCATTAAAATTCCCAAAAATTGAAATGGCAGATTCAAAAATAAAAGAACTAGTGATTTTTAAAATGATATTAACAATCATTAAATTTATTTAAAAAAAAAAGAAAAAAAAACATTTGATACAATTTACAGGGGAAATTAAAACCATGAATATAAGATTCTGGCATAAAACAAACCTGCATAAGATTCTACAAATTAAAAAGGACAATGCAAATTCTTTAGCAAACAAAATGGTGAATTTGTTCTAGAAGGACTTTCTATACCACAAAAAATCCACGTGGTTTTAAGAATTCAAGGCAAACTAAAAATTTAATTCAAATGACGTAAAGAAACAAGCAAAATTGACAATGAAATATAAAACAAGCTCAACAGCTTCACATCACCTGCCCCGAGGTGATAAAATAAAATTAATTAAGACTACAAAAAAAACGGAAAATTTAAACTCTAAACGCGCTTACTTCTAAAACGAATATAATTAAAAAGCCTTACATGTAATGTGCACAAATACATAAACACAAATTAAACGAATTACTAGATAGACGATTTTAAATTCAAACAACGAACTACATCTTAAAAATGAAAAAGGATTACCATAAACGGTAACCAAAAACTAAACACATCTAAACGCGGGCTCGTCTATCTAATAACTCTCTCGGGCCTCACGGGTAACATCGCATATATGTGAAATTTACAATTTCGTGCGGTGAACGCACAGCGCAACGCTAAGGAAAAACTAACAAATAAACTATACAATACAGGAGTACACAAAATGTACAAATAAATGAAATACAATATACAGAACTGTCCAAATAAAATGCTACTAACAATTAAATCAAAATTCTTAACAAAATTTACAACAATAAGAATAGTGGAAACTCTAACATTGTTTTGACAAGGCTGATTTGGAATAAATAAAAATACAGATTTAAATTTCCGAAACCCGGGGTGCCATTTCACAGCAGTATGTACCTTAAAAACCCTTTTTTGCGTCTTCGAGTAAAATACCATTTCTTCCACCCCATCTCCCTAATGCCGTCCGTATTTAGCCAACCCTTCCATCGATGAGGTGAACCGCACCCTAAACTGAATTATATCCAGACGAGAGATGTGAAAACCCATCCCAACCTTAATATTTCACGCAAGTTAAACATTCACGCGTCTCGCTACAGAGAACTTAATGGTCACTTGTCGTCCGTAGCTCGCAAAAAAAAAAAATAATAACAACGGCAGAGCTTTTCCCTGATATTTTTAGAGTACGTCGTATACGCGTCCCGGGGTTCCATCGGTACCCTCCCTCGCCCCACTACACTTCCCTAACGACGTATTAATACCGCGGCTATTTATGTATCGTGCAGTAATCGTTCAAAGAGGTGCACACCTGAGTTAACGTGATTTCAAAAGGTTCGCTCCACGATCACACGCGAAGATTGAGCATCGACACAAGCGACCGGTCAAAGAGACGAACGCTGGTCCCATCCGTCGGCTAAGACCGGATTAGTTAAGGATTGATTGTTTTAAGCTCGGACAAAAAGGATCAAAGTAGACCTCTCTATATATGTGTAATATATATATATATATATACGTGTCCTTTTAGCGTTTGAGACGAGTTCGGGCTCCATCTATGTGTGTCCTAATGGAATTAGGGGGCGCTCGAGTGTATAATCGAGCGTGAACTATCGGTCAGGATTAGAAACTCGCGTCTCGCTGAAAGGTTAAGCGAGATGCGTGTCATTTTGGGCGTGAAATATCCCGTCAATTCAACCGTGCCTCTCCTCTACAACGCCCGATTTGACAGGCAGGTACACCTATCTAGTTTTAAAGGTGTGTGCGTCGGTTCTTTGCGTTCGTGCTCCATCTACCGGAAACTACCGCGCTTAAAAAGCTGTCTAGGTCACGTGTGTCGGGAGACACGTCATGCGAGAACCGTTTTTTTTATCTACCCATAGGACGATCGCGGGTACGTACGGTCAAATGGTCTCCTTTTTGCGTCCGGTTTTTGTTGCAACCGGATGAACGCAAATATAATCCTTTGCGTGCCTAATCGGGCTTATTAACTTGCTTCTTTTTTTGCGCCGCGGGCAGGTTCAAAGAGGCTTTTGTTTTGCTCATAAATCTGTTAAACGTGAAAGCTGCTGCGTATAAAATTAACAAACACGAGAGTATCCGTGTACAGGTTGATGGTTTTCAAACCTAAAATGGCAAAGGTTTCGAAAAGGCAGATCTTCGTAAAGTGGTGGATTGTTACGAGTAAACTAGATTGTGTAAATTTTATTTTATAACATTATTCTGTTACTTATTTTCGCGGTTCTTTTTAATGTTATATAAAAATGCATAAAATAAGTTTCGATTTAGTTTAAAAACCTTTCTCAAATTGCATTTACAAACAATATAAATTATAAAAATGACATGAAAGAAATATCGTGATAGTGACAATTTTCTAAAATATATTCTTTAGAACGACGAATGCATATTTAATTGAATAATATAAATGGTGCCCCAGAAGCGTTAAATATCGCCAATTATATAAAAATTGCTAATTTTATTAATTAAATTATGGACAAGCTTAGCGTTGCTAATGGTACTGTAGTAAAGAGTGTTAAACTTATGGAAGAATATAATAATAATAATAATAATATAATAATAATAATAATAATAATAATAATAATAATAATGTTTATTTTTCCCAACAGATAAGTAAAATTCAATGAGGACAATATATTATACATATTAATAATAATAATAATAATAATAATAATAATAATAATACATTTCCAACAGGTTTTTAACACCCAATTACAGGAAAATACATAGAGGAAAAAGAAAAGTACATGCCAAAGAGCATTAACAAAGTAGAAATCATTCATTCTTACAAACTAAGATTTAAGTGTAAAAGAAAACTATAAGAATTTGCTTACATAATTCAAAGAACAAAATAATATCATGAAATAGTCAGGAAAACAATGAAGAAAAAAAAAAAGAAAAGAAAATAGACTATAACTGATTGAAAGAGGCGTAAGCACACTTTACAATAAATTTCAAGCCATCATTGTTGATGTCGCATACATCTGAAAGTCTATTAAAGTGATCACACATTAATAAGACGGAGATCGGAGCAGCACATTGGATCTATGTTGATCACAATAAAATGTAGGGTGATAGCGGCAATTCAGCCTAGGTATGAAAAAGTTAAGTTTATGTAAAGCCACGGGCAGTCGATTTATTTATGCACCAGGTTAAATAAAAATTTAATCAAACTAACCATTCTTCTAACTTGCAATGATTCAAAGTTGAATTTGGCTAAAAGTATCCATAATCAAACCCCTTAGTGGATAAGATCCCTCAGCTAAAAAGTAAAGAAACACTTTCTTTGAACCGATCAATATTATTTTATATGAATGAGTAAATAGGAACATATTAAATTGCATATTCTTTAATTAGAGCGTAATCAAAGAAAAGAACAAGTACGCAACGTCTGGTGATTCACCGAAAATCTCTACATTCGGAATAAACCATAAATTTTAAAAGGTACGTGCGACACATCTGTATGATGATGAGAAAAGGAAAGTTTGGGATCAAAACACTCCAGATCTTTCGTAAACTTACAGAGATTATAGTACGTATCGGAGATAGTATAAGAAAAAGTAACGGGATGATTTTTTTAGTTAAAAAATCAGAATTACAGCTTTAGAAACATAATGAAGCTGCATTTACTACCCAGGAAACAACAGGTGTTGACTATTTAATTGAAGTACTTCTACAGTCCTCAACAGAATCAATAGAGCAAAACTTTTAAATCGTCAGCAAACATCAGTTTTTGTTTTTGTTTTAAAATAATAATACACATTTAACTATATAAATCAAAAGAAAAAAACAAACAAACATGAAACTACCATATAAGTAAGTAATGTTTATTAATCTATACTAATAATCAGATAAGTCAAAGAAGAAAAAGAAAAAATAATTTACAAAGAATTGAGAAAAATAAAACTATATCAAAATCAAATTATCCTAAGACCATTAACAAAAAGTAATTCTTAATTTGGTAATAACAAAAAATAAAACAAGGTCCTAATTAATAACAAAAAAATAAATTAAGCACTTTTGTTCTACAAAGTGATAATAAATTTTGAAGGTTCATCCTAAATAAAAGAAAAAAATATATAAATAATTCTCAAAATCATAAATAATTAAACTAAAATTCATTCATCTATTGAATAGCAACAATTATTTAAAAGATGTTTTTGGACATTTGCTTTAAAAATATTAAGATTTTCATGAGTCTTAGGTTATGAGGCAACATATATAATCTATGGCCCACATGCTCTATACCTTTTCCCACAATGCTGAAGTTAAATTTTGAATCATGAAAATAATGCTTTTGTCGGGTATTGTATGAATGGTAAGTATCATTAGTTGGATACTGATTTTTATTCTTGTGAACATAGCACAACGCTTCTAAAATATACATGCTGGACACCGGCAATATGTTGGATACTTGAAAATATAGCTTACATGAAGTGGTAGGTAAAATACAATAAATGACTCTAATTAAACGCTTTTGACCCAAGAAAACCCGCTGATACCACGGTCGAATTGCCCATAAAAGAATCATTACATCAGTCCTAGATTGAATTTCGGCAAAGTAGATAGCAAGTAGAACACTAGTGGACACACTGTTTCTAAGGGATCTAAATAAAAATGCTTTGCTGTTAATAGTATATACAAAGAATAAGAACAATAGTAAATCCAAACTTGATAAATATGTTAAGGAAAAGTTAAAGAAGTGACATATAACGTAATAATAATATTATTATTGGCAACTTGTCCTATAACTATCAAATCCATGTCGGCACAAAAATATCCTTAATCAAAATATTCGCATTCCTGGAAGAGTGAACAAGCGGAGCCCTCTGAAGGATATTGGTCCTACGCGCAGGCAATGCAAAACTTGGCGATCTTCTGGAGGTAATACGTGGCACGAAAAAGTTCGTTCTGGAAAGTGACAAGTGAGGCACTTTTTCTTTGTCTCCTCAGGGATAATGAGTGTATTCTATGTCTCATCAACAAAGGTGCATAATCAATGTTTCTTTCTGGATAAACACCATCGACTCTAAAACTTAAATATTTCAAGAACTTTCGTTGTATTCGTTGAACTTCAGCTGGGTGACTATCATATATCGGGTACCAAACAACTGACGCGTATTCTAACTTGCTACGAACATAAGCAAAATATAATGCTTTGGTGGCATTCACGTTGGTAAAGTTCTGCGTCATTCTTGTGATGAAGCCAAGAGAACTAAAAGCGGATCTATTAGCTTCCTAGCTATAATAACTTCATATCAAATACAACTCCAAGATCTTACACGAAGCTTCTTCTTCAAATGAATGTGTTGTTAGTGCAGTAGGAGACATTTAAATAATTAGTTTTTCTTGTAAAAGTCACAACACAACATTTAGTTGCGTTTTACCTTAGATTATTCATTACGCACCAGTCACAGATCATATTTAAGTTGCGTTGTAAGAAGTATGCATCATTCGAGTTCTGTATGCTGTGATATATCTTAAGGTCGTCCACGTATCGTTAATAAACATAGAGTGAACATGAGTGGACCAAGATTTGAGCCCTGCGGTACCCCCGAAGTTGGACGAAATGATTTCGACTTATAGCCATTATATGTCACATACTTAGTTCAGTCTATCTGTTAAGTAGGAGTTGAAGAAGTTGAATAATAACCTCATAACACAACATGTAGAGTAAAAATTTTACGTACTGCAAGCAGTAAGAAACTATTGCATCAATTTTCCATCTTGTTCAAAGCAAGTATTATCAAACAAATATTAAACTTTGTATTACTAATAATTTAATACAACAAAAAATGTTTGGGTTATCAACAGTTCCAACTCTTATTTTGGGTGTTCTTACAATTAGTCATAAATAATTATATCCAATTGATATAAAATAAAGAAAAAACTATTGTTATAAAAAATTATTTCTATACTTTAATTTTTACCTTTCATGGGGCACGTGTTAGGATTGAGGAAACCTTCCCAAATTCTTACCAGTTACTTACCAACCTCAAAGGAAGAGAAATAAGGTGTGAGAGAAGGAGGAAATATAGTGCCGACGAAATAAGGCAACGGATAAACGTATTAGTGTTGGAAATTACCGCAGAAATGCTGTGGCGAGTGATTGAAATTATACCCCGAAGGCTGCAACTATGTATTCAAACCAATGGCTTTCAATTTCAACATTTTAAACAATGAAATAAACTCTAATTTTAATGTATGTAACTATGTAATAATTACAGTTCCTGTATTGAATTGAAAAGCCTTATTTTACGGGAAAAGTAAAATTAATGGTGGGATTCTATGCACATCTGTGGCGTCTGTAAGATTATCTGTAGGTCTGTAAGCATGTATTATGAATGGTCGCAAACTTACAGATATCTGTGCTACAGATATGCACAGAATCTCGCTATAAGAATCCAAAGATTCATATATGCACGCCAGATTACCACGCAAATCAATACAAACTTAAGTAACATACAATAATGTTTGCCACATGTAGCTTTTTCTCAAATTAGTCCTGCAAACATATATTACAAAGTACAACATTAGAATATTAAGATCCCTATATATAATTCTTTCAGCAATCTGGACGCATCCTTTGATTTTACACCAGAAACCTCAGGAACTGTATATAGCTACATTAATCAAATTAAAAAATCCAATCTATTCATTGAAAAATAACAATTGCAATTTTTGCAATAATCCTGTAATCACATTTCACAATATTTCCACTTACAATTAATTCCTTATACCCATGAAATATTGGTTCGCATCCAATAATAACATTCTGAAATGTTTTAAAACATGCAGGACGATATGACCGACTAACTTCGTTATCGTTTCCATAGACACCGAATAACTCTAATGCAACAAGCTAGACGAACAACACGAAAACTTTCATCGCCGATGACCTAATTTAGCGTGATGGAACGACAGGCATGTAGCCTGTTGCTGTGTGATCGATAAACTCGTTTCTAAACACCAAACGAAACTATACATTATAAATGCATTTGTACAGGCTATCATTTTCTGGCCATTAACGAAAGACATTCGCGGAAAATCCATTTCCCACTCCAGGTATACACTGTTGAAAATTTTAACACTTTTTTGACTAATTTAATAGTAAGAGAGGTCCACACTCTTTTGTGTTATTTTGTCGAGAACTATAGAAGTTTAAATTTAACGAACAAAGATAGTCAGAGATTGTCTATTGCTAAGGGGTGTTATTTTGTCCACTGACGTGGAATTATAAAATACTTCGTAGTCACATTTTATTTGATCTAGACTAAGACAATTTACTAGCTGTTTAACTGTAAATAAATGCGATCTATTGGGTGTTTTAAAAAACACCATTTTCTAAAACACAACGTTTTTTTAATATGCAGCTTCCTATTCTTAGTGCTAATGAGAATATTCTCTCGCTTTAAGACTTTTTCTCAATTATAAATCATGGCAAAACCACTTTCATTCCACAAGTTTTGGTTTCAACTAAACGTACTAATTTTTGAAAAATGATCTTTTGAGAACCATTATAAAATTAAAGTGAATGGTTATGGCTATTTGATTCAAGTCTAAACTGATTGCGTTAAATGATTTGTTCCCAATACATCTTTAAGAATGTTGAAATTTTTTATGCCCACTGGAATTAACGTTTAAATAACACGAGGTTACACTTGCAAGTCCAGTACATTTGGTGGTTTGTTTGGATATGTTAATACGGAGAACAAACACGAAAACAGATACACGTGCATATGCAGGTGGTGCGTATAATGCAACTACCGTATTAGATTAGGTGGGGTTTCTATATTTCTATCCGAGGGAAAAATTTCTGATTGGTGATTGACGCTTCTGAATGTCTAGAAAAATAGTCAATCCTCATATCTGAAAAGAATTCACACGAAATTCTAGTCAATTTCTGTTCTATTAAATACGCGTAGTCAACTCGTCTGGCAAATTTTGGAAAAATCAACAACTAAAATATTTGACTAGCGCCCAAAATTAACGCCAACACGGTAATATTTCAACAGTGTGGTTATTTGACATAATAATTGGTAATTTATTTTACTGACTCAGAAGAAAGCAGAACCAGCCGATTACTCTTCTTATTTCAGCGAGGTATAGTCAATCGCTTGATCTTCCCACACCCAGTAATACCAAAATTCAAATTTATCCACCAATATATTTCGCCAGTACCTTTCATACATAAGCGATGAGTTACCGGTAACGATTTTTGTTATGAATAGATTTAATAAGTTATTGAATTACCTTAGAATAGATAACTCAATATAATTGCGGGAAATGTGAATTTTGTTTACTGGACATATTGTCACATGTGCCTTCAAGCAGTGTGGACAACAGCAAAGTATAGCCAACAACAAAACAGAGTAATGGTCTTTACAAACCTTAGTACATGAGATTCAAAAATATTGTTCAATTCGCTCCCAAGGATAGTAACAGGTGGAGGTATATGCGCGTGTTATGTAGTGAAGGTTTGAACTAAGTCAGTGCTGGAACACAAGGTAACGGATTCTGTCTATAAATAAGGAAACGTAACCTATATTTGAACTCGCATTATATAAACGACTATAGATTGGTGTTTCTGCTTGTAAAAATAAAAATGTAATTAATTTAACTTTACTAAATTATGATTTTATAATTCAGTACTAACTGGTGTTTAACTAAATTTATTTATTACTTTAAATTATAACATACACATAAACATAATCTATTTATTAGACAGCAAACATGACAGTAATCTAAGGGTTAGATCATCAATCTTGGTGGCCACCTTTGTGCTCTAACGACCCTGTCAGCAAAAAACTGTTGAAGATATTGGCAGGTTTGTCAAGCAGTATGTGCTGGAGCATTATCGTGCTGAAAATAACCTGCTTCAAGCTCATTTTCTTATAACTCTGCAATAAACAATTCCAACATCTGTTGGTAACGTTGGGCTGTTACAGTTTCCTCGAAAAAAATTGACCCTATTATTCGTTGCCTGGACATAGCTAACCAAACTCCAACTTTTATGGATGCAATTACGTTTCTCGAAATTCGTGTGGATTTTCTGCAGACCAGATACGATAGTTTTGCGAATTGAGAAAAATGATTTGTTTAGCAAGTCATCGTCCCTTAAATTGTTGTTAAACCAATGACAATATTCCAGTCGCCTATTGTGATCTAATGGTAATAATTCCTGTAACGTAGAAACTTTATAGGGATGAAAATGTAATTTTCTTTTGGCAGTTTGTTGCGCTGAAGTGTATGATAAGCCTATAAAATTATAAAATGTAATAAACTATTTCACTTAATATTAATATTGATTTTTTACCTGTTTGTTGAGTTAATTACCACAGATAAATTCCCTTATTTTCTTACAGTATTCAGAAATACTATTGTTGGCGATATTTGAAAAAAAATTATAAGATAAATACTACAGATACTACAACACGAACGTCAATGTCGCTAAATGTCAAGAAAATTAATTTAATGTATGAAATTTGTATGTAGCTAACTTCGCTCATTAAATTGGTAATAAGTATAGATAATTTTTTCCAGAAAACAGTTTTTTTATTACGACAATCATTTTGAATCTCATAGTATATGTTTTGTATAAAAGGTACTCTCTTTGACGAAAATTATATCAATAAAATCTCTTTATAGGAAAGGTGAAATTGATAGATGCATTTTTACAAAAAAACATTGTTTCAATTCAAACATTAACATTTAATATTAAAACTATTTTTCCTTTCTAGAAATCTTGTATTTGCTTATTTAACAGCATCCATGGCTATCTTACAATACTGTGAAATCGCAAACAAAAAATCAAATATTTTGAAATCCTGAAATAAAATATTAATGTGTGTTATCATACTAAAGGTGGTTTTATATGCTTTTCAGTAATATAAAAATATGTAGGATGTTTCATATAAAAAAAAACAAAAATCTTGATAATCTGAAAAAATACGAGTCTAAAAACACAAAAAATAGAACATGGAATTCTGCGTTAAAAAGAGCCCTAATAAAGCTTTTGAATAAATCAAGCACTTTCACAAATAAAAAAGTTATGAGGGTTTTTAGGAATTACATATTTTATAACAACGCTCTGCATCTCTCATATTGAGAAAGACATAAAAATACGGATTTCACCAATTGTTTCCACTTTAAAATCGAGCTCCAGAAGCATAGGTCAAATTTTGTCTAATTCACCATACTACCAATTCTGTATATTTGTCTAAACAATGCCGACTAAATATGCAGGCCCTCCATAAGGAGTGGGAGAAGGTGATGTGTCGGGGTATTGCACGCAGTGCGCACGGGATACTGATGCGCAGAAATACAGATGTTATGACTATCCGCCGTTGCCGGTGTTCTCGAGGTAACCCCCACTCAATGTCTCGGGCCTGGTATCTAGTCGGCGTTGATTTAAAATTCGCAATTTCTTTCACCCAAACACCCAAATATTTGTTGTTTTCACTTCGGTTTTTTTTACTTAGGGTATATGGCGGCTGTGGCGTAGTTGTTTGAAAAAAAGTATGAAATATAATCCCTAAACTAATATTTATAACAAATCCTTTGAAACATTTTAGTCTAGACCGAAATTCTATAAAGTTAAGCCTGATTAAAATTAAATTAATGCATAATAAATAGTACTTTACTCCGGTATCGTACCTGTTCGCTTCTATATGGATTTAAAACACGAACCTCACTTAATAATTAAAATTGGACGCACCCACGCCCATAGCCGTCGGCTAAAATTTCAATTCAATTTCCGAGCGACTACCAACAGTGAAATCTCCCCTCTATTTGCATGACCCGACGGGGCCGACGCTCTCCTGTAGGCGTCTAGTTTCGAATCCCATGAATTCGTATGTGCTATAAAACATTCATGCTTGAGATGAAAGTAATACATAACATAAACACACAACTACCAAAAACCTCCATACTAACATGGAGAACATCGTCATCGCCAAGATAACACTAGTCATTTTGTACGAGTCACCTGGGTGTTAACCAGTAGCTAAGTGCGACTATTGCCAACAACTTTAACTCGACGAAGTACGGAACACGTATGAATCCGGATAACAGATTGTTCCACTTCACAGATTTGCAGAGATCTCTTGCTATAACTGATCCGTATGTGCCCGATGAGGATAGATATTCTGTTTTATGTTTAGAATTAATCGTGTAGATGTGAGTCGCTAAGTCACCGGTGTAATCCCTGAGGGAGAAATTAAGCAAACAGCAATTATGTAAAGAAATAAGAATATACCAACAAACAGAAACACGAATGAAGGAGAATGATTATAGTAGCGAGCGCCATTATATACAATTTGTTATAAATAAAAAAAACTCCTAAACAACAAATACCATTTTTATTGGGTGATAAAGGATTAACACCAAAGAGAAGTTTAGTTTTAATTTTAAGATATGGAAACGCCCGGTAACGAAGGGGTAACGCCTGCTTTTTTGTAGCTGACACGGAGTCCGCGAACTAATTAATTCAAAACAGCAATGTGAAGAATTTTTATAAACTTTAGTTGTAACGTCATTCCGCACCGATTACTAGTTCCACTTCTCGTTACAAGAGGGCGTTATTTTTCCGAACTTCAAACGCCTTTCTGGAGAGTAATGTGAGATTCGCTGATCAGCAATTGCATCATACTATAGACAAAGAAGTAGATAAAATTTAAAATGAATACCGTATTATCGTAACTACGCGAGACTTTAAACAAAATGGACTATTATTTCCTGTAGAGTAGACGCTGTTTCAGCAAATGCCACAGTACTTATCATCAACGTAATAATAAAATAAATTTAAATAGTTTGTATTATACCGGATGCAATTTTGTATTCTTACAACATAATAGATAACTTTGTTTCTTTCAATGGATCATATTTTTTAGTTTCTTCTTTTTCTTGGTTATTTAAGTCGTAAATATGGAAATGAATATAACTAACAACGTTTCGCTTTAATTTAAAGCTTTTTCAAGTATACATATAAAATGTAAACAGTGTAAATTATTATAAATAAATTTCTTGTTTAAACAAAAAAAAATTATTTAAATTTACACTACTGTTTACATTTTATTCGCAATATCGAAGGTGATAGTAAAGATTTGAGAAGATGATAGGCCTAATTAAGAGGGCAAAATTAGAGAGCGTCCTCTAGGAAAAAGGGGGATCACAATAGATCTGAAAAGGTCGCGGTGAAACAGGTCGATAGGCCACCCCGGTTCTAATCTAATCTACTCTAATCTAATCTAAAGATTTGAGAACTGAAAAGAATCCGAAACTGACAACAATTGTATAGATCGCCTTCTACGAGAATGTAATTTGTACCACGGTACAAATAATACGGTATGCTTACGCGCATATGGAAGTTACGTCACATAGGAGCATAAATGGCGCTACATATATAATTATTATTATATTAAAATCGATTTCGACCGTGAGGGTTTTGTTAATACGAAAGGTAAGTTTAAAAAATCCGGACGGGGTTACGGAACATATTTTAAAAGCGTTAAGGAGTTTTCACGATTCAATTTTCTAGAAAAACCACGAAAACACTTTGTAAACACCCGAAATTCGCTACAATTGTAGAAATAAACGCGAGCGCTACTAGATGGCGACAAGATAGATAAAGTAAAACGGGCTTTTTTAAAGCAAAGCTGCATTTGAATTACATTAATTGGTAGTTGTTAATAATTTGGATTTTAACATTTTGCTATTTACCATACATGTATTTTATTGTTTTCGATACGCTCGTCATCGCATGACGTCATCTGACCGGCCTTAACGAATTTGAGATTCAAAACGAGCATACCGTATTATTTGTACCGTGATTTGTACTATCAATCAAAGTTATTGTTTCCTATTTCATGTCATTATTAAGATATTTTCCTCCTTTACAATCAAAATGAAGCTATTGCGACGGCAAAGCACCATTAGCCTTTGAAGACTCACGTGACTAGCTGCAATATGACAGTACGATCGCTTTTACTGTATGCCAGAGAACTCTGGCGACTTGTCTTACAGTTAACGCTACCACACTAGAAGCTTCTTGACGCGAGCATTGTCCTATAAAGCGTCCCTACGTCTCATGTATGCATCGTAACTATTTGTGACCTGTACCTATGCATTTCGTGCACACATCACCTATTGTGTACGTTTAGGATTTAGTAAACAGAGGGACGCTTATCGTGAAAGCTTTTCCACTTGTTTTACTCTCATTATTGATGTAATAAACGTTAAGCGACATGCTCACTCTGCACTCCTAAAAGCATCTCCTCCATCTGCCAGACGAAGTTCAACAACACCGGGCGCGATTGGTAGCGCATAATGATATTCTAGAACGGTTATTGGATAGTTATTTGGGAAAATAACTATCCAATTTTGGGAAATTCTATTCAATGAATATTATAAACATAAACATATGATTAAATAATTAGATATGCATTTAAATACAATAATAGCAATAGAAATAAATGAGCTCTTTCAACATTAAAGAATGATTAAAGTTATAAATGAAAAGATTAGCAAGCTGCAAAAAAGAATTATTTTATTATAGATAATAAATTAATTGATGAAAATAAAAGATTACTGGTTCCTTGTAGAAAAATCATAAAATATGAAACATAATTGCAATAAATTAAAGTTAAAGTGACAGTTATAATAAGTAAACAAACACAAACAAATGTTGAAACAGTATTTAATTCTCGGCAAAGTCAAACCTGAGTTTAGACAAATATTCCCGTCATTAAATTATTAAATCACCAAGAAGGAGTGAACATCTTAAAAATGAAGATTTTGCATAAAAATTATTGACAATACTCCCCACGAGTCTGTCAAAAAACAAAAGGAGTTACATCCTCACTTACGTGGAGTCTATTAGTAGATAAACTTAGTTAGTGAAATATTCTATCATGATGTATACGAACGTAGAGGTGACTGACATGCATTTCATGTATGGACTTGCTGATGGCAACTCATTAGAAGCTAGACGATTGCACATTGAACGATTTCCTACCCGCCGAAAAATCTTCGAAAGCATTCATCGACGTCTTCGTGAAACAGGCTCAATGAAACGAAGTTGATGGCCAGGAAGATCAATGACTGCAAGGACGGTACAATCGGTACAGAATGTGCTGGAGATGATAGAGGAAGATCCTGGTAGTTGTACGCAAAGAATTGCAAATACTTTGAATGTAAGTCATTTGACAATTTGGAAAATTCTTAAGGACAATTTGCTGTATCCATACCACATTCAACGCGTTCAGGCACTACTACCTGCTGATTTTCCTCCACGTATTGCATTATATGTCAATGGATATTGCAAAAATTAGTTCGCATCCCTCTATTCCTGACACATATTCTTTTTACCGATGAAGCCAGTTTCGCAAGAAATGCAATAAGGAATTTTCATAATAACCATGTGTGGGCAGATGAAAATCCGCTAGAGGTATTTGAAGATCGTTTTTTTGTTCTTGTTAAATGTTTGGGTTAGAATTGTGGGTGACTATCTAATTGGACCGGTATTGGACCGGTATTTTAGGAAGACTTACTAGCAACGTTGCCTGAGTTTCTGGAGGATGTACCATACGCGACAAGAATTGCAATGTGGTTTATACACGATGGTGCACCACCACATTTCAGATTGGTTGCTCGTAATTTTTTAATAACAACATACTGAGTTCGCTGGATTGGTCGAGGTGGGCCACACGCATGGGCTGCTCGATACCCAGGCTTAAACCCCCTGGATCATTTCTTCTGGGGATCTCTGAAGTCAATAGTTTACGCTACTCCAGTGGATAATTTGGATGATTTGCGAATTAGAAACGACCCTGGTGTGTTTGAAAGAGTTCGACAGTCAGTGACGAAAAGATTGAATGCTTGTATCCAGGCTGAAGGAAGCCATTTCGAACATTTATTGTAGATGGAGCAACTTTACATGTACTTTTTGATAATAAAATGTTGTTACTGTCGCAAATCTTGTTCGCCCTGTATCTTCGATACAAAGGGGTTTTTCAAAAATCATCTTATGGCAAAATATTCTTAGAATAGGCCAAGGAATAACCTCTTGAATTTTTACCGCATGTTTACCTACCACCCTGTATATACGAATTTCTCCGTATAATACATTAGATTGACCAGTAACACTGAAGATCCTTGGAAGGTGAAACATATGTATGCTAATATCAATCACACGTTTTTAATGTGACCTAATTATTAATTAGCGTTAGTTAATTAACGTATGTATAGTGGCTTAAAGTCGCCCTACAATTATTGTTATCCTTTATAGATACATATTGTAATTTTAGATCGACAATTTAGCAAATATCTTCACATTAATATTGAGATTTCCATCTTAAATTCTCATTCAATTATTCTTCCACTTATTAAGTATATATACGAATTTAATTAATAATAATACATTATGTTGACCAGTAGCACTGAAGATCCTTGGCGAGGTGAAACATATAACATTTGTTTGTGCCACGCTCTACATATACTCCTGAAATAGGAGTTTCAAATTCTAAATATTTCAAAACATGAAACTATGGTAACAGACATTGGAGGGGCTTAATGACCGAAATATTAATTATTACACTTTTAACCTCCATCTATAGATTACAATTAAGATTTTATCAGATTCCGCAGGTACATACGAACGACTACTTTATTAAAGAGAACTTTACTCCCGCTAATAACTCCTGCAAATTTCTACCATCCAACATAACTCTTCTAATTCCTTGCCCACCCCCACTAATCGTATTACACTTACACACAATGAAATTACAATAACGTGCGATGCTAGAACGTTCGAGGACTACGGATTATGCCATTACAGAAGTTGACTGAGCGACCCCAGAACAACCAGGAGTACGAAATCCCGGTATGTTCCCAGCGTAATTGTAGTTACCTTCGATATAACGGCATAAGGTACTGTTACCGACACGTCTTATGTATATATAATACTTCTATCTACACGAGCACATACATTAAGTATATAATGGAACGATAGGAAGTTTTAAATTAATTAGGACAGGTTGGAAATGAAACTAATCATCGTGCCCTTGCGATGCGGAATTTTCCCTGAAGTTCGTCTACAATTAACGTCGGTTTGAATTACTTTTGCGGCGTGGATTAGCGTGGATATTTATAGTTTAAAGCTTCGCGTATAAGAGATTTAACCTACGCCCTTCGGCTAAGTTACACAAAGAAAAAGCTTTTATAAAAAGTAATTTTTGTTCCGGTATAAAAAAAAGTTAAAATAGGTACCTATAGGTATATTAAAAAGATTATCAAGCTAACGACACTTTTTCTTTGCTGTTGTCGGCAATTTTCAAACGTGTGCTAAAATTTATATTTTAAGGGAAGTAGGAAAATAGATTAGAAAAATCCACAAATTTATTATGATTTTATTACAAATATTTCTAAACAGCTTATAGTAATAAAAAACACGATTCTAGTAAAATAATGTTTGAGTAAGTGATATACATATTGGCAAGTGTTTTATAATAATTCATTCATTGAATATCTTTGAGCGAAACAGCATTTAATTGTGTTACGTTTTTAAATACTGTGCGTACATACAATGAGTATAGCGAACAAAATTTCTTTATGTATTAAGCCATATCCTGAACTGGTAAAGGATGGCGACAAAATATTTTGTCGAGCCTGCAGTAAACTGACGAGTTTAATTTTACTAAAAGCTTTACAATTGTTTTTAAATTCTTTAACTTTTGATATAAAATGACAATTGTTGTTGTAGGTGTCTTCTGAGAGAAAACACCTGATTGATTAACACGCTAAAACTCCATCACATATTGGAAAATGTGAAAAACTAAAGCGCATGTGTGTAGCAATCTATACATCAATGTATAGCATCAACTTCACGAAACTCAGAACAAGAAGAATATAATACGGATCTGTGTAACGCATTAATTTCGTCTAACATACCATTAGCAAGATTAAACAATGTTAATTTGAAATCATTTCTGCAAAAATATTGCAAACATAATATACCTGACGAAAGTACCTTACGAAAAAAATTATGTCACATCTTGTTACCAGCAAACAATAGCAGAAATTCAACAATTGGTAGGAAATAATTTTATTTACATCATGGTAGATGAAAGTACAGATAAGTGTGCCCGTTATATTGCCCATTTGTTAATAGGAATTTTTCATGAAGATATTGTAGGTAAATCATATTTAATTTATTGTAAAGAACTTCAAAAAACAAATAATGTGACAATTACCCAATTCATTCAAGAAGGTTTATCAAATTTCTTTTTACCTGGAAGTATACCTTGTGAAAAAAATTTACTAATGTTGTCCGACGCTGCACCATACATGATAAAAGCCGCGCAAAATTTAACATTTTTTATAGTTACATTATTCATACCACTTGTTTAGCTCATGGGTTCAATCGTGTAGCCGAAGACATTAGGAATCAATTCCCTTTGATTAATGATTTAATTAGCAATGTCAAAAAAGTCTTTTTAAAAGCACCTTTACGAATCCAATTTTATAAGGAGCGACTTCCCGTAGTTAAATTGCCTCCTCAACCGATTATTACAAGATGGGGTACATGGTTAGAGGCTGCAATTTTTTTCGCCGATAATTTTAAAGGAATAAAAAATGTAATTCTTGAAATCACTGCTGACTGCATTGCTCTAGAAAACTGTAAAAAGATAGTAACATCAACAGAATTGCTACAAAACCTTTTGTATATTAAGTCAAATTATAGCTTTGTTTCAAGTTCCATTCGTAAACTAGAAACGCAAGGGATGTCGCTCTCGGAATCAGTCGAAATAGTAGACGAATTTGACATGTTATGTAAGAAGGTTAAAGGTACAATAGGTAATTCTATATACGATAAATTTAAAAAAGTGATAAATAAAAATGCGCAGTATTTGAAATTGAAGAAAGTTAAGAAAATTTTTGAAGGTGAAACAGTAAACGATTTCGACTTTAATTTTAGTTTAGAATGTATTGCAAAATTAAAAAATGCACCAATTACATCTGTGGATGTTGAAAAAAGCTTTTCTATTTCGAAACATATGTATTCTGATAGAAGACAAAACTTTCTTTTACACAATTTTGAAAAACATTTAATTATAAATTGTTTTAGAAATATGTTGTGAAAAAATTTTGTGCAATAAAAGTTTGTGCAGTTAATGTTTAAATTTCTGCTCTTATTTACTTTATGTAAAAATTTTGCATATTGTCGCAATTTTTTTGCATATATGCCCCAGGTTTATACATATTTTCTCACAAATCGATGCATATATATGCGCATATATTCCAGTTTTTCTTAGCATATAATCCGGTCTCTAGTTATGACTATATCGTTCTGTGTAATACAAAGACTTTTCCTTTTTATTCGACAAATTCATTTCTAACATCCGACCCTGCAGTGGCTTAGCAAAAATGATGTCTGACGATGCACAAGTGGATAAGAGTTTCAAACGTAGACTAAATAATATCGACTTGTCTATAATGTGAATGAATGTGTAATGTGAGGATTAAAACTTATACAATGTCCAAACAACTCAGACCAAAATTACATTATTTTAAAAAGTGAACATAAAATGAAATATATTTGTTATATTGTGGTAAATAGCGATAAGATTGAAAATGAGTATCTAACAAGTAAATTGATTTAATATGTCCTAGGAAATTTTACACAACGATAATAGTTCTTCTTATCCATGTACTTTCTTAATTCTTGTCCTATTGTATATAAGAGATTCATTCGAAAATTCAAAGAAAGTGTGACCATCGCTAACATCAGAATTTATCTTGTAAGAGCGAATGGCACAATAGCATAATTTCAATTGGCGTCTTCTTTCGCCGCTAATCTAACTAATCTTATCTTTTACACGATGCGCCTCAAGATTTAATAATTGTTTTTAAAACTGCAGGGGTAAATTAAAACTAATAAATATACGTAAAATAAATAAATAAAACAAGTAAATTAAGTATAGATTAAACGGAAGAGTAAACTAATTTATGTAGGTACCATAAATAAACAAGAACAAACTGCCATATTGGAAGGATGTTATTTGAAGTGAAGTTACGTTTAGAAATTCAGACCCCGATGGACTTATTCATTATCCTTAGGCCTACTGTCACTGAGGCGTCATTTGACGAATGCAAACTACAAATGACGACAGGCGTAATTTACATCTTAGATATGTCCATGCAACCGTTGTGCAACCTACAAAACGATTTATTTCCCTCAAGTATAGCATCGCGGAAGCACGTTTTTATTTCACTGCAAAAATGTCATATTTTTTGAGACCCGACTGTGTACTATCCTGGCGATGGAATTACTATGTAATTGAATAAATAAATAATACAATTACTAACCAGACGCGTTTGTTTTTTGTACCACTTCACTGCATGCCAGTATTGCCAAATGTACGGTAATTACCGTCTTTGTACGGTAAAGTAGACAAAAATACGGTATTCGGTCCAAAACCGTTTACCGTACGCGTAAGTACGGTAATTTTTAAAAAGTTTAGCATTTTATAATTTGAAGAAAAAAAGTACTTTTTTTCAATAAAAATTCAATTTTCGAATAACAGTGGCCTCTCGGATACTTGGTTAGTTATTTTATTTTCTTACGAAGATTATGGACTTCTCCCAATGACGTCAGTGATGTAGGCTTATAAATTCATCCGCTGCACGGTTTGTGTCATAGTATATTTCTTCTTACGCAAGAAAACGTGCTTAAAAATGTTACGTATTGATAGTGATGGTCGAAGCACCTCCAAAAAAATTAAAAATATTTTTTTAAAGAAATCTGTCCCTCTATTTTTAAAATTTCAAAATTGTTGACTTCAACTACCAGAATTCATGGTTTCGATCAATGGTTGAAAAATAACGTAAAGTTATGTGCATTTTCTAATGCTAAATTTGTCAACAATAAAAACGAACATCTAAAACCTATAAAACAGAAAAAAGACAATAAAATGATAGATGATTCTTTTACATGAATTTTAATGAAATTAACCAGTTCATAGAATCTTTAAAAAATTGTAAGTTTAAATGCTATGTATACGATTTTTTTTATATTTATATAGTAAATTGTTACAAATACGGTAATTTTTTCATCAAAAGAGGTTATATAACAGCGCTGCTCCACGCTTTATCCGTAACGTCATTTCTCGAATATTCTACTGATTTATTATTGTATAGATAAGGATATTCTTCGATAATCCGAACAAAATTGGCTGCTAAGGCCGCCATTTTGTACACAACGACGTATTTGCGTCTCGCAGTACGCTTGAGTAGTGACTTGAGTAGACACAGTTTCATCCCTTTCTACGCAAGATGCAAGCAAGCTACACACAATCGTAAAATGACGATGTCGTGCGTATGACGTGCGACTACGTGGACAGTAGGCCTTACTCTTTATACTGTATCTTCACTAAATATAATATCCTGTAATAATATTGGCCTCAAGTATAATTTTAATTAATTCAATACTTTTAACTATATACTTCTAGGACACTATAAACAATAATAACAACGGACGATTTATCTTGGTTTCAATTTCTTAAGCAGAACACCTACTGGATCGACTCGTAAAAGACCAATCGGCAGCTTTTGCTACACGTGAAGTTGAATGAATAACCGCGCACTGGTGCAGCTCGGATCGCGTCGGAAAATGCCGAACAAATGCGCGGCCCTTAACAAGGTTGTCCTTGTTATTTATTGTGTGCCTCTAGGAAAAATGACTGCCATTTCGATAATATTTAACCCCGTGCATATGAAAGGCAAGAAGAGTTTAGTAAAACCCCTGCGTTATCGTAATAAATACGTTTGTTATAGTATTGCATATATGTGCCATATTGTCAACTGTCAGAGCTACTTAACACTATGGAAACTATATGGTTGTATGAAGAGTAATACACAAAATGAAAGTCTGTAACTAGATCTAGATTTGCTAGGATTGATCGTTGATATTATACGAATACAAACATTGGCCGCGTTCAGAGTACGAATTTGATCGAAAAACTGATACGTATCATAAACCGTTCCCGCTACCTATCAAAGATACGTCTCTTGAACGAACGTTTTCGTTACACGAGCGCCATCTGGAGCGGCTGTCAAATGTCACAAACTTGTATCAATTTAAAGCGGCTTAAATATAAGTTTAATTTTATTTAAATAAATACTGTAATCCCAAATTTGTATTGCACATTTCGTATTATTACGGTAACGTTGGCTGTTGGAAATATTCTGGACCACGCTGATTATTTGTATGAGAGGACAATTTAAATTTTAATACTGGAAAAAAGCATTGAAGCGGCGCGATCCTTAAATCTGGTGACAAATAATTTAAACGTTAGGCGACAAATTCCACGCAATTTAATTATGTTGAGAGGAGTGTGCTACTATATGATCATGACATTTTTAAGGAACATTTTGGAATAAGTAGAGCTACATTTATCTATTTATCCATCTTCCAATTATATCAATAAATTAAAACGTAAAACTAAGTGTCTGGCATAGTATTATTTATTTCAGATATTAAGAGAACAAAAAATGAAATTATTTATTTTAAAAGAAAGAAATATTCAATATACCTATACTTTTATTCTATATAAAATATTCACAATTTAATAAAATGCAATCAATGTGACTACAATTATTAATCAAACATATGTCGGCTCTTCCATAAAATTAGTATAAATACGTAATATTTTCTCTTGAAGTGTGACCACTAGCATGATTCTATTTGTGTTACTGAAAATAACCTGTTGTTCAGAACCGTTTTGTTGGACATAGTTTTATATGTGGATGGTTGAATATTGCAACCTCGACCATAATTGTATTCAAATTATCATGATAATTGGCTGCAGTTATTGTTTCTTTTTTAAAACAGGGTGCTTCACAATCCTCTATAACACACCAACCCAAGCACCTATTTTTACACAATACAGATGTATCTCATGGTAAATGGGCTTGCCGCTGACCATATTCAATTCAGTAAATTGAAACATTCAACATCCCCATTATAATCTGGGTATAGTTCTAACATAACAAAACCTTATATGAGTAAAAAATGTTCGTATTCTAGTTTGCTGATAAAAACCAAAAAACAAAAATCTAAAAAATACAATTACAGTACAGTATAGTTATGATCAATTTATGTAAGTACATTTAGGTATACCTATTTTTTTTTTGTTTTGATGGTTTTGTGGGCTACGATTAAGATGTCATTATTCATTATATCCTCACTGACGTCTGTTGGAAATATTGAAATTACGTCAATGATTAGAATGAAAGTTATGGGGCCCCTAGTTCCTATTATTCTCCAACATACGCAGATGGTGCTATTACTATTTACACATGCTATGCCCTCAATATATACTAACCTAGATGATTTTAAATAGTAAATAAATTTTAAATATTATATCATATCCGACCTTTTTGTGGCATCTTCCAATTTTGTTTTGTCTATTATTTTAATGAATATCTATTCTATCATTTTAATGAGATAAATTGGTATTTTCATTATGATGCATATAATCGTGGCTTATAGTGTCCATTTTTTTTTGACAGTATGACAATCAGAGATATGACAATTAAAGAATCACATACGAAATCTGCAAATGCCACGCATGTCACGTGGTACGCTCCCAACATGTATCAGAATCTAAATGCGCTACATAAAATGGCGACCGCTCCATAAACATGTTTACGATGTAGCGTACATTTTTGAGACGAATTGTCAACAGTTTACAAACCGTTTGGGAGCAGTTACGTACTCTGAACGCGGCCATATTTACGGAAATTTGACAGCTCTCAAGTTAGACATTTTGTTTTAGATAATGCGCGAAATCATTTAAAACAATGCATAAAATACCGGTTTCTTGCACTAATGGGCAAATCGAATCATGTTAAAAAAAAATAACTTTTTGATGTAATCTTTAAGTTTGTTCGCGTCGCATGAACTTTTTGCACTTATGCACTTTTGCACATTTTGCATTCAAAAGGTATAATAGTGCAAAAAGTTCATGCGACGCGAACAAACTTTTTTTCATATTTTTTTTATGTAACAAAATTATTTGTAATTCAATTATTCAATGTATGTTTATAACTTCAAATATTGTATAAGAGTCCTTCTAAAATTAAAATAACTTTTAGACTTCTCGAACGAATTTACAGCCTAATTGTATTTACAATTTATATGCCTAGACTTCAGGCAAAAAAAGACGTTGTTCAGACGCAAACTAATAAAGATATACTTATACCTTCCGACGTGTAAAAATCAATAACCAGAGCCAACGTTCGCAGATAAGTTTATACCGGGTTGTTATTAAGGGAACTTCCGGTAATGTGTTTACATTTGCCGAATATTGTCATTCTGTGACGAGGGTAAGGTACTCTATTATTCCCTGCATATCTCTCACCGTAAATCGGCTAAAATGCCCTGTCGTAATATTACAGTTAGATGTCTACCTTTTGAAAAATACGAACTACGTATAGCAACTATCAATAAAAGTGACAAATGAATATACAGTATGTGTCACGACGAACTTCCATTAAAGGTTTATGGAGAAGTAAATAAATGCGAGATTTAATTCTTTTTATAGGAAGTTCGCGGGTGCGAATTTCTTTCATTTTCATTTGTAAATAATGCCTATCCAGTGGCGTATCTATTTACCATATGATACCCTATTCGATAGAACATTTTAAATATAGTTTACGAACGAATGGTGCACATGTGGTTTAGTAGGTACCCGCCTTTATTGCGACTACCCTTAACACCTAAGCATAGACTGGTTAGACAAATATAGTAGTTTAACGGCTTCAATCGCGGGATGAATGGAATTCTATAATGTTTAGAGACGAATAGCGTATTGTATCAAATTAGATTTTAAATTAAAATTGACAAAAAAAATAGTTTCTGATAATCTGACGTTTTTTCTCCTATCTAGGTAAATGAGGTAATACGTCAGCTGCAGATGTAACTTTTTAGATTATTGCCTTCATTTCGTATTTAATTGGAGTTTTCCCCGCTGTATTACTGTCTGCAGGTCTACCAACACTCACCTTATCTGTTGCGATGACATAACCAAAACGGAGCCTTACTCAGGTAATATTAGTCCTTTAACCCACTTAACTCCACGAATAATCCGCAACGAATTCGATTCATCTTAAATATTTTAACCCGCCGAGCGAATTGTCACTGTTTTGACCGTTAGCGTTTTGCGTGCGTACGATATATTCCCGCAACAAATTACTTACTTGTAAAGCTGACAGGACACGACGGATGAGGTTATACAAGGCGGACAGTTCCAAACATGTGTTGAAGAGCGAACCGGTGGTGATTCGTGCACTTCGGAATCTACACAAATCCACCTTATAAGGAAGCTAGACATCGCTAAAAAAAGGAGTCGATTTTACTAATTAACGTCGCGAGAGCGGTGTACGTGTGGAAACATATCAAGTGGATCATTATGGCGTCCGATGAAGCACGCTGCTCTGGAAGGCTTGAAAATTACGATGCCCCAGAGATGTTTAAAGTAGCTGGTCGCATATTAATGGTCACGTCTGGTAGTTCAGCATTGCATTATGGTATAACCATATTCTTTGCCAAAATTTAATTTTTTTATTGTTTTATGAATTTATTTCGAGTGTAACAGGATGTCTTCGAAGAAATCGTATGGAATATGCGATTTCCCTTGCAGAGACGAGAAAAAAGGTACATAGCAAAAATATTTATAAAATAATCGTCCCTAATAGCCAAATTTAAATTTCCCGCCCACTTTTTAGTGAATTCAACGTAAAGGCATTAAAATAACTATTAATGTAGTACAAGATGGTGGGTAGTTTTATGTTTCAACGTTGAAGTTACTAAGAATAATTGCGGGAAGTTTAAATTTGGCTATTAGGGATTGCAGATTGCAGTACTTCAAGGTAGGAGAAAACAATTCAAGAACGCGGAAAAAAGAATGCTGTAAATTTTTAAACAATTATACAGTTGTTGCACATATAGGGACGAGCACAACTTGTATTAAAATTTCCCACAAAATTGTTGACTGAAGTTATCGCATTTTTTGCAATAAAATTTTTATGTTGACAGAACCTAATAATCTATATATTATACAGTAGCATTAAGTGCAGATCACTTGTTGCAAATAGTACGTTTAGGCGAGTGGTAATAGTTGCAATTAATCGTCAAAAAAATATTTACAGTATTTTTGCTACTATTACATATCTGTGTAGTGAACCGACATTAAGATGTGCGTACAGATTAACTACGCTGTTGCTATAATTAATATACCTAGTTGTGAATAATTATTTACTTATTGTATAATGTGTTTTTTTTTTTTTTGAAACATAATGTGTAGCTTTGTTGCACAATTTGTTGACATAACCCACCTATAAAAGAAGCATAAATTCCATATTGCTTGCCGGAAAAGCAATAGTGAATTTTCAGTAGAATTTTGCCTACAGTGAAGCTGAACTCTTGGATCAAGGAATACAGTGTCCTTAATTTGAGAAGTTTTGATCTCATTAATTTATTTTGTTCTATATGTGACGTTTGTACAATTTTTTTCTGGTAAATGCACCAAATAAACTTTTTATAACTGCGTTTGAGTGAAGTAGGAGAAGCGCCACCTTAACAACAATGGTTGTATCACATATATCTGTTGAACGTAACTATATGGGTAGAAAACTTCGTCATAATAATAATAATAATAATATATCTTTATTTCAACTACGGTTACAAAAGCGTACAAAATAACGTCACAGACAAAATACGAGTTCAGTTTGCATGCTAAAACTTCAAATAATCGTTGACAGAATAACATGAGACATCCAACAGATATCTCCTAACTTGGTTCCAAAAAATGCGGAAGTTAGCAATACACTTCATTTCCTCGGGTAACTTATTGTATAATTTACACCCCAAATACGTGAGGTTATTCTGATAAAGTGTTGTTTTGTGACGAGGAGGACTTACTGCCTCCTTGGCACTTTCTCACATTATAGCCATTAGCATATGTAGAAAATTCAGATCTATGTTTAAACACAAAACACAAAACTTCGCAAACATAGGTATCATAAAAGGTTAGCAAACCCTCATTCTGAATGTTTCTTTACACGATTCACGGTATTGCAGATTGTACATGATTCTAACTGCCCGTTTCTGCAGGAGGAATATGCGGTCTACATTTGATCCAGCACCCCAGTGTATAATACCAAATATCATTCATTCATAAAACTGCTGATATCATATCTAGAACGATTACGGAAAAGTATGCACTGGGTTTTATCTGAGTTTATGCACAGATTATAAAAAAACATCCATTGGCTTAACTTAGTGTAGTCTGCACTTACATTGTAAACTAAATCTTCAAAGCAGTTACTTTTAAACGCAATAGTGATGTCATCAGCAAACAGAGTAATATTAGTCATATTGCTAATCTGCAATGGTAAGCCGTTAATATATATTAAAAATATTGTAGGGCCCAGAATGGATCCTTGAGGGACACCCTTTCTAAGCACAGACAATTGAGATTCATAATTATCTATGATTACTCTTTGTTTTCGATCTAACAAGTAACTTCTAAGCCATGCCAATGGGGCTCCTCTAACTCCACACAGTTCTAATTTTGTAAGTAATATTTCATGATTGACACTATCAAACGCTTTTGATAGATCAATAAATAAAGCAAGAGTGAAGTACCCAGCATCAAGATCTAACGATACCTGGTTAACAAATTTAAACAAAGCCGTGTTTATAGACCGATTTAATAGAAAACCATGTTGGCATATTGAGAATAAGTTGTATTTATTAAAGTAATGCAATAATTTTCATTCATAACTGATTCATAAATTTTGGAAAATATAGGTAGTATACTAATTGGTCGAAAGTTATCCAAATTGTTCTCATCCCCCTTTTTTATAAATAATACTTAGATCACAGAACCTGTTTACAAAAGTGTGAGCTAGATTTGGAAAAAAAGAAATTTGAACATAATAATTACATACTTTAAATTAACTACAATTGTGGTTAGTGTAATCCTTATTTCTTAATAATATTCACTTTGTTAATTGAAGAGTACTTACTGCATGCTATGTTCAATATTGCAAATATTTTAATTTCAAACATATTTAACATCATTGCCAATGAAATAATTTAAGAATTATAGTCGGTGGAAAATCTGGATCCGACTGATTCGTCATGATCCCTCCGCTGCAATGTAACATTTTCTAACTTGGAAGTAATTTAGTAACATTTTAAAACAGCAATACTGTCGATAACAATAATGAGATAATAGCAGTTATTGGTAATTTGCTGGCATTGATACTTAATGTCATCACAGCGTTATGGTTTGGTAACCACTCTCACGTTGATATTTTTTTATAGGTCGTTTAAAGGGCGGTTATCCGCAATCGGTGTTTTAGTGCTTAACACCATAAACATTTTAGTCTCTCACGTCAACAATATTAATATAACATAATTTTTTTATCGTAAATAAGTTCTGTGGTTGATTCATAAATAACTATAACAGCAAATGTGATTGCATTTATTTTTAATTTTTGGTTATATTTGTGTAATAATAATAAAATTGCTTTGGTGGAAAATTACATTAGCAATTTTAGTTAAAAGATACACCTTTTAATGCTTCTATTCCCTAGATAATACCTATATTTGGTTAGGGCTATAAATAACTTAATTCACTATTACCACGTAATATAAATTCTAGAACCTCCGCTTATAAATTTTACATCGAAAATTAACTCCTAAAAGTCTATCAATTACACCGTTTCTTAGGAGGGGTTGTCCGATCCTCGATCCCGATAATACGAATTCCTTCCTCGATTTATTGAATCGAATTAATAACATAATTGTATAGAGGGGAGTAGGCCGGAAAAATATTGCGAGCCCAGATGGAATTTTCGATAATTAAAAGGCGAAAGCCGGAGTCGCGATTAAGTGAATTAGCACATCCCGTGATGGAAGTCTTATAATTGGGTCGCATTAATGTAAGCTGGCCCGCCGTACTTGATGCTACAAGGTGAAATGAAAAAAAAAATGACTTTCCAAACGCATTTATTTTCTTTAACGCTTCGGATCTTTTGTTCTTCTACATCCAGAAAAAAAAGATTTGTTGATTCAACTAATAATCGTGTTATCTTCGTTTATTTACTTCATAAAATAATATTAATTGGGTATTACAACTTATGAAAATATATCTAACGTCTCAGATCACAATTACTTTTACTAACGTCTAACGTCTAACATTATTGTGAATCAGGCATAATAATGTCTGATTCACAATAATGTTAGTGTTAGCATGTTAATGTTAACGCAATGATAATGTTAAGTTTAAAACGTTGGTTATATAGCTGTGTTTAGACAAAACTTGTACAGATTGATGTTGATGTTGACGTGATGTTAACATAATATAATGTTAATCTTTAAAATCTTAACATATCAGTTAACGTCAACCAATCATTTTAAAGATTGTACACATGCGCATTACTTTGCAAATTGCCAATACAAATTGAAAATAACTGAAAAGCATATAACCTTTAAAACCCTCAAATACAGCTGATAATTTTTCGGGTAACTACGTAATTGAGTAGATTTACTTTTCGATTACTTTCCGATATCATTATTTTTAATCTACTAAGCAATGATTGACAATGAGCTATACTTATTGTTGTATAACATTCACAAACTTTGCGTTAATTCCGCAGAGTTAATTGTTGGTTGATGATCGCTTAAAAACAGGTTTCAATTTATGATTCACATACATATACATAGGTTATTTTATTCTTTAACTTCTACCAACTTTCTTTCTTAATATTTTCCAGAACACACTAAATTTTTTTGCAGTATTGCCAACATTCAAACGATTTTTCACTGTGACGTTTCCAAAATTTGCCGCCTATTTTCTAAACATCATTATGTACGTAGTTTACATTAACATTGACATCAACATTACCATTACATTAACGTTGACATCACTGTGAATCAGCAGTTTCGACGTCACTTCGCGTCACCTCATGTATTTTTCGCGGAAAACTCTACTCCGCTCCTCAGTTGTTATTCAGGTCTACCACTCTTCACATATTATATCTATATTTTTAGTCTATCGATTATAATTGATTCACTCGATTTTTGCATTGAAATACGCTCAAAGTATTTGAATGTTTAAATTGGTTGCAGAAATGTTGTTGGCTCAATCTGCAATGTTATAATTTATCCAATAATCTAAATTCTAAATGTTGGTTGAAGAAATTAATCACTTTTGAAAAGCGGTAGTTGTTGGGTTAAATCCATATTTCAAGTTGGAATGAACAATGTATTGTGTGTCATTTCAAGAAATATAATATATTATAATGTATCTGCTATCTGTGGTGCAATTTGTGCCAAATATACATTATTGCCAGAGAGCGGATTTATTCGGGCGCTAGCGATAGTCATCGGAAAAAAAAAATACGTATTTATGCTCGCTTAGGGGCAGTGTTGCCAACTGGGTGAATTTTCCACTAAATCTGGTGTATTGAAAGCACGTCTGGTGTACACAAATCATATTCTAGTGGCTAGTGAAAAGTTTAGTGGATTTTCTTAATTTTAGTAATAAATCTAGTGAAATCACTAAATACGAAGACTAAATTACATAAGGCCTTGTTTACACCGCACGTTGTTTAGTCTGTGCGAGTGATGTAGAGTGGGGATAATGCGCATAAATAATTCGGTGTTTACATCGATATTCAACATCATGAAACTGTTATAGTTTTCTCAAACAATTTGGCAACAAAGAACAAGGAAGGTGTCATTTCCGTTATGATTAATAAAATCGTTAGAATATTTGGTATGTATTTTTAACCTTAAGAAAAATCCAAGAAAGGAGAAGAACACAATTATTTCGTAAATTTAAAAGCAAACGCAGGCATTTATTTAATAAATTGCAAATTATATATGTCCAACAACAGTTTGACATATATCGGTATCCATCTGCTATCCATCACTTCTGTTTCACACTTTACCTAAACTGTGCCTAAACCTGCCTAAACTGCTGAAAATCTAACCTCTAATATACAAATATAAGTATTAACCATACATACATAATTTGATATGTTGTCAAGTTTACGTGTTGCTTTCGGACAATGTGTTCCCCTCTTGTTTACATCGCATAAAAGACGATAAATTCGAACTAAAAATGAAAGTACGGGCTAAATTTTTGTTCGATCCTTCTCGGTAGGCGAACCGACTAACATTAGTCCTCTAGTACGCGCAATATAAATCGATTGTTCTGTTCGAACATTATTGGTTAGTTCGCGGTTTTTAAACTCGATGTAAACAAGATTTAAGTGTCAGAGAATATTTAGTTTATTTTAGTTTTGTTGTTTTTAAGATGTTGGTAACAGTAGAATAGTCTAGAATAGTAGAGTAGAGAGAGGATATATAGTGACTGTGTTTAGAAGTGTTTAATAAAGAGTGTTTAAACTTTTAAAATAGAACTGTGGTTTTAATACTATAATAACTTTACAAAAGTATAGGAAAATCTAGTAGAGTAGTCAATACAAGAGATAAATTTCAGTCGAGGGGAGGCGCAATTTTATTTTGAGGGCGTGTTCGCTGAAAACATGGTAAGGTTATATCACGTTTACATTAGTCTAGTTTTAATTTTTTAAAAAACATGTCTAGATCCCCAGCGACATTCCTCCGCTCCCGCCTCCCCACGTAACCGAATTCCAGCCGTTCTACGGGCCGCCAGAAGAATAGGTGTTGATAGTTTTGTTTAAAATTGTGCCAACATGATACATATCGATTGAAATAAATAAAAACGGTGCGTCAACACGCACATTTACACATGTTGAAATCTTTTATTTACGAAAGGCCCAAAATTATTACGACAAACGTGTCAAATACAAAAAAATAAAGTCAATAAATGTCAAATGTTTATAAATACAAAGCAAATTTTTAACAAAGACGCTCTACAAATTCAAACAGTTGAGCATTGACAAAAAACCAGGTAACCAAACATCAACTTGACATTAACATTGCATCAAACATGACCAGTGACGAAAAGGAAATTTACGAATCACTATTTAAAGGCGACGCCAGCCGAATTAAAGGCCGTGTTAAATACGGCTAAAGAATACGCCAACGAGGACTTTAAATGGATAATAAAATGCATTCGTGAGGGGACCGTCGTCAAAGGCATGGTGAGAGGACAATGACTCTACATTTTTCCTAAACAACCTAAACATTCATCCCCGGAAGAAACCGGACAATGAACATAAAATATAATAAATCAACAAATGTAAAAATAAATTGTATTATGAAAATCAATAGAGTTTAAATGTGTAAAGAAAAAAGTAAATTTTTGTGTACCAGCGCCAAAAATTTAAGCACGATAAAAGCAAACGCAACGTTGAGCGTAGATTTTTTTTTTTGAAACGAAAAGTCAACTTGACAAACGTATCTAGAAAATTTGTCATAAATTCAAAATGGACGAGCAGCAACGGCAACAATTGGCAGCGCATTTCAAATTTTGCCACCCAACACCCAAACAGCTGGCAAAGTGGGAGCCGCCCCCCTTGGAACAGGCCGACGACGACGGTGCTTTATACTTTCTATTCTATGATAGAATCTAGATCTAGAAGTCTTTTGTAATTTAGCTTTCTTCTCGAATGTTAGAGTGTATTTTCGTTTATATGAACACGTGATACACCATTCTAGTGATTTTCTGGTGGAATTATAAACCCGATCTAGTAAAATATGTCAATTCTGTCAATTGGCAACGCTGTCTAGGGGTGATTCTCATAAATTAATAAATTTTATCTTATATATTCTTATTTACATCCTGTATAAGATAGCAAGTTGTAATCTATTGTTACACTTAAGTACTTGCAATAATATACAAGGAATTCCATTAAAAAAAAAAACAAGTTTGATTCTTTTAAGGCCTTTGGAACAGCTTGTAAAATAATTTTAAAAAATAACCATAACAGACTCCCATATATCCCAAAATTGACACTTTTTGAATTTCGGCCACAATATTCCGTGCCGTATAGCGTAAATAACCGGTATATAGAGTAGTAGTTTTCTCCATAATTTAAGTCATTAGAGATATGTATTAATTATATTTACTTGGTATTATTGATATATATTATTTGTTTGACTTTTCAAGGTAATATTAGGTATAAATACATTGTTATTGACAAAGAATAATCATCAAAAAAGCTGCTATCAGCTCTTATTTAAATGGATAGACCATGATATTGACTTATACTGTGATGATACAGTTCAATGGCATTCCCTAGAAACAGGCAGTATTCGATTTTCATATATAATATACATTTTCTTGTAGAACGTGTTAGTTTAAAATGTTACAACTGAAAACAAAAATGACGTATTTTGAAATATTGAAGAAGATAATATTATAATAAAATTCGTTTAATGTTATTGATTTCAAAATAACGATTTTAACTGTAAATGTATCCTTCAAAACAGTACAGGCAACTGATATACAAATACGTAAAATTGGTTGCATAAACTAACAAACTAGAACTAGAATTCTTTAAAAACCTACATTCTTAAGCGAAAACTTTTAAGAAAATATATAAAACATAAATAGGGAATGATGCATTTATTTTATAAAGCTGTGCCCTCACAAAATCAGTCTACAATAATTGCTTATCACATTTTAATAAGTGTTTACTTAAATACTTCTTATAAAAAAATTCTTTTCCACACTTCAGGCAGCTAACACAGCCCTGCTTATGAGAATGCATATGCTCTTTAAGTTTACGAACGGTGAAGAACTCCCTTTGACACACTTTACACTCGTGCAGCCTTTGCCCAACATGCCTCTGCATATGTTTGTTTAAATTGTATTTTTCAATGAATTCCTTGCCGCAAATGGTGCAAACGTGCCGACGATCCGAATGTATCCTCTTCGTGTGCTGTATCAGACTTGGTAGAGACTTGAAGATCTTGGCACAAATCTCGCAGACGCATTTCTCAGCAAAGTGTTTTCTAGAAGTGTGCACCTGGACTATATTGAGGGATTTTGCTGAGAAATCACAATATTTACATTTATAAGGCCTCTCGTTGCTGTGATAAGCCATGTGACGATTCATCGAAGACTGGCAGCTATTCTGCTTTCCACAGACATGGCAAACCAAACCTTTTTCTTTTGTATGCCGTGCTCGGATGTGTTTATCCAGTGATGCTTTAGATGTGTATCTCATATTGCATATAGAACACCTAAAGTAATGATGAAAACTATTAAGAATTATTACATTTTTAAATATTCAAATATACAGGATGTTTCATATGAAAGGTGTGAAACATCCTCTACAAAGATTACATTCAATTAGCCCTTCAAAATTAATAAAAGCTCTGTAGTTACTATGCGTTTTATATAAGAACTTACTTATGAATATCAGTGTGACTTAACTGGTGTGCTTTTAAACTGCTAGGCTGAACTTTTAGCTGACAAAATTCACAAGGAACTAAATGTTTATAATCGTGCTGAACTAATAGTTTACGTTCGTCAAAAACCTGAAAAAGGAACTTTATAAATTAGAAACACAAAAAACATAGATAGGGGAAAAATACCGTATCACACTTATCACATTTAAACACAAATTCGCCATTATGCGTCTCCTGATGGTCTTGATATTCTGTGAAGGCATCAAATGTGTTGGTACATATATCACAATCATATGTGTTATTCCCTATTATCTCGAGTATCTTTAAAGACATAGACATTAAATCAATATATCTATTTACTTATATCAACTTACACCAGGGTGCACAGCACTGAATAGCCATGTTTTTCCTGTTATTTGAGAATTTTTGTCATAATTACCAGATGTACATTCACCATCATCATCACCACTATCACTAGCTACAGTATTTGTTAAATAATATTCATTTGTGCATTGTTGATTATTTTCTGTATTTAAACTTTTCTTTGATTCGATCAATTGCTCATAGGAATTATAACACATCTGTTTGAATGAATTAAATGCATCTATCTTCTCGATACAGCTAACACAACCGAATATTGGCAAGCCATCACTAACTATAACCTGTAAATAAGTTACCTAAATTGGAATAAGAAAAACGGATATAGCGATAGTACCTGAAGTGAAATGCAATCATTAATTTTAACCAGAAATTCCGTAGGAAGATCACTAAATAAATCAATATACTCTACAAACTTGTTATCGCAAAGACAAAATCTACACACTTTTACCTTTTCCATATTCGTCAATGTTACTTAACGCAGCAAATAGTTATAAAAATAAAAAAATCTAATGTCTAATACTACCTGAATATGTTTGATCAATTACATCTATTCTAGGTTATGTTGACATGACATTTTTGACATATTCTATTGTAATAAACACGTAAACACACGAAAGTGAATTGGGCTTACTTTATTAAGAAAAATGGCAAGTTATTTTGAAGAAATGGGCTGGCAGCCTCTAGCAGACGGTGAAACGCCTAACCATTTTCTACATTTAGCACGATTACTAAGGGATTTTAACATGTTTGAAGAATTGGGGGTGGATCACAAATTAGCACCGCCTGCCTCGAAACAAATTGTAGAAGAATTGCCGGAAATTACAATCAAAGACGAAGGTAAAATCAATTACCTAGAATAAAATTAAATTTAATCTTTTGTATTATTTTACAGGAAAGCAATGTCCAGTATGTTTAAAACCTCACGAAATTGGCGAATCAGTTAAAAAATTGCCTTGTCATCACTGCTTTCATACTAATTGTATAATACCTTGGCTGACAAAGGTAAACAAAATAGGAGTACAATTTTAATTACTATAAACTCGTAAATTTCAGACTAATTCTTGTCCAGTATGCAGATATGAACTACCTACGGATGATGAGGAATATGAAGAATACCGAAAAGAGAAAATCAGGGCAAAGCAAAGGGAAGAGGAAATAGAAACTTTACATAATTCAATGTTTTCATAATTTTTATTTACTTACATTGTATCCTGATTTACATATATTAAATTGGCCCAAGGAAAATATATTAAAAATTATAATTTATAAGAGGAAGTGATGATTTATTACCTACTAAATTTATTCATTAATTTGAAATTTGAATTTCAAGAATGCATGTAATCAGTTAGTTCTGATTGGTTAGTTGAATTGCCGCTATTTTGTTCACCAATCATAGACTGGGTATGTTCAGTTAAGTCTTACAGTTCATTTAGACGAGCATTTAAATAAAAACTGAAAGGCTTTTATGAATAATTGTACTTTAGTATCAATAATTTTGAAACACGAAGAATATGCGACACCATTCTTACATTTTTTTAAATTGATATTGCAAAAATATAATAAACAAAGGACCACGTGGAATTTTCCGATTTATGAACGTACACTAAAACAAAAACAATCAATACAAAAAGCTGTTTTGAAACGTGCGAATGAAAACTGAAATTAATAATTGTTTAAAGCACTGATTTGTTAATATACATAACATTCCGTCTAATTCATGGAAATGAGCGTTGATATACATCGATTATATTACCCATATACCTGCGTAGTCTGTTTAAAATCAGATCCAGACATTAAAAGATGCTCAAATTGCAAGGTTGCATCATACTGTTCCAAGGAACATCAAAACGCAGATTGGCACCGATCCCATAAGTACCTGTGTAAAGCCATAAGTGAGTGTAATAAGAGATTTAATCCGAATATTAGTGATTTTGAGGATTGGACAAATTACAGAATGGGAGGCGATACATTTTAGAAAACACTTTGGGAAGGGAATTGAGCACATGTGAAATGCTAATGAATCAATTCTCTCCTATTTGTGCAAAGTGCTTTTCCAGAGAGGAGTTGTATTGTTGTCGAAATTGTTTTAGTGTATCTTATTGCTCAAAAGAACATGAATTGCAATATTTAGAAAAACATAAGTTACATTGTGAATCTTTTAAGATAAACCTATTAGTAGATCAATATATAAATCTGAAAGGTTTACCAGACGTGGAATTCTGTACTGTTGATACAAAAACACTGTCATGTACAAGAGACATTTTAAAACATGTTAAACTTACGGACTTCACATTTGGGCATCAATATTTAACAGAGGAAGAGGAATCAATTGTTTTAGACATTATTAAAGTTGAACGAATAACATTAGGATTAAATTTGCTAAATGCATTGAATATAAGTAAGTGCACAGAAAAGCAAGTGATTATTCACATTGTGGGTGCATCTACTCTTGAATTACAAAGTAATTGGTCAGTCATAACACAAATATTATTTAATTGGCTGGGTTTATCATATGTCACATATCATTTTATTGGGCCAGATCTAAAGAATTTTGAGATTAATAATCAAAAATTTGATAAATATGAACTAGTATACCATCCTGGCATGTATCATGAAATTTTCAATAAAATCAATAAGCCGAACTTGATTGCAGCATTTAATTGTGGATTGCACGAATGGCAAAGCGAAAAAAATGATCCTTGGTTACTTAGCATTCCAAGATTGTTGCACTTTAAGAAAGTTCCATTACTCTTAACTTCATTTACTGAAATCGAATTGGTTAGAGATAGAAATATAGTCACTAATGTAAACTGTAAGCTCAATGTATTAGTTGATGTGGAAAAGAATCCTTTTTCGTTTCTTAAACCATTAAGAGATTGGTTATCTGAAAGTGAACCAATTTTCTATCGTTGCAATTATTTTTATATTGCTGAAAAGATTGAATAATATCTATTTATATCATTATGGATGATTCAAAGTAAAATCTGATTATTGTGCTGTGTTTAAAACAACTGCATGAAAAACTGGAACTGATTAATTGTATTTTAGTTATAGCTAGAATATAATTTTTTATTGTATAAAGATGTAGTCTTAATAAATTTTTTTCTAATTTTGCAAAAAATCTTTTTTCTAAACTTATTTACTAATGAAAAACACGCGCTTCACTTTACATTTCGTGTCTTTTATTCCAAACAAAAAAAAAGTAAGCAAGAGATGGTTTTGATAAATAAAGTTTACATAAAATAAAAGAAATATTGGTGAGCATAAACGAATCAAAATCGAATGACGAAAAAGGTATTCGGTTATTGACGATCATTGGAGAATTCAATTATGGATGATTATTATTATTGATTAAATAATAGGTCCTGCGATATATTGCCATACTGAATGACGAATAATCATTAGATTATGTCCACCACGAAAAATAGTAATAGATTGATAAATTCTTCACTGCAACTCCATTATGATTACAGAAACCTGTAATAATATGGATTCAAATAAAATGGCAGCAATGGTAGTAGATTGCACAAGTTGAATTTTATTGTTTAATTAAATTCATGCCCTATGGCTTTTATACAACACTAATAACGCGTATTCTATAAAGAAATATACAGCAGAAACCATCTTTATGAACAGAAACGTGTGCTTTATTATGGCTTTATTAGTAAGTCAAGTGTCGTGATACCATTTAAATAGGTTATAGACATTTATGGAGCATTATAGCACTCTCAATTTACAGAAAGAACACCATTTGCAGTCACTGTTATAATGGTCGTGGAGCACAATCGAAAATAATTAAGCATTATTCCTGGAATAATTTGAAAGTCTGAAAGTGTTTTATTCAGTTCATTATACAGCGACATCTGGTGATGAAATAGTGTAGTACTACCTGGTACTACTATCGGCCAATTATATCGAGAGCCGGTATTACAGTATAAAAGTTCATTGACAAAGATCTTTGAATTGTACACTCATCTTCAGGCCAAGAGTGAAAAGAAAAAGAAAAGGATTAAATCAAACTGTACAAGCAACTAAACCGTTGTTGTCGATGAAGTCGATGTGCTGATCGAAGATTTTTTATTACTTGTATAGTTTGACTTAATCCCTTTGTTTTTTTTTATTTTTGCTCTTGGCCTGAAGATGAGTATATACACATCCAAAGCTAATTTTATGTTTTATTTTACAAGAACGATTTCTTTTTACATTTTCCCAATTATTAGAAATAATTGCGAGAAATTTATTAAGGTTCAACGATGAATACTTTTACGTAATATATCCTTCAAAAAGTTTTAAATGTAACATGCATATTATTGTACTGTCAAGTGCCAACTACCAATAAAAGTTATATAAAATAATTGTAGAAAAATTGAATTTCACCTAACAATAAGTTCATTACGTTATTTAGTTTAGTCGCTATATAGTTATCCCTAATAGCCAAATTTAAATTTCCCGCAATTATTCTGAGTAACTTCAACACTGAAACATAAAATTACCCACCGTTTTGCACTACATTAATAGTTATTTTAATGCGTCTACGTTGAATTCACTAAAAATTGCGGCGGGAAATTTAAATTTTATTAGGCTATTAGGGATTTAAGTTAACAGCTGATAAAATATTCCGGTTCATTTACTATTTAACTAACTTGTCTGCACAAAAATCGGCTACGTTCGTTTAAATATGGTGTTTAAAATCACCATTGATTATTTCTCTTTTTAATATGTCTTCCTGATTTAATAATTTCTTTTTTTACGGTCAACCTGGAAGAGTTTGGTCCTTCTATATCAAAAAAGCAAATTGGTTTTTCAGTACATATTTATTTCTTGCATTATATAGTACATTATAAAGCACTGTGTATATCTACAAAACACATTTTATATTATGTATATCCACTCTTGTATTTTGTTTACAACAAAGAATTGATTCACTGTCGTAATACTGATGATACTAATATATAATAATATGTATTATAAATGCTAGCTACGTTGTTGACGATTTGTTGTTTGTATGATGAGGAATTGCACTTTTCATTTTGGTTTCCTAAAAATAGTTCTATTTTATATTATAGATATACATATATAGTATATCTATAGATGGAATTGACAATATGTTTCATTTCTGTTCACAATATGTTAAATAATGCTAATAAAAATTGTTGTTCAGAACGAATAAAAGTCATGACGGTACGCAAATTTTCTGAATTATCGGCCTACGTTGATAAAATCCGTTATTTGTCAATTTCGTTTCAGGTTTCAGATAATATACATATAAAAAGTTGTGCAATTCCTCAATTTTAAGTGAATTTGTACTAGAAGTTTATTAATTATTTGATTGATAAAACTGTTGGTTCGTCTTATTCATCTACATTCTTGACTAGAATAAACAATAGAAAATGGCAGTGTTTTGGTGGTAGTAAAAACAAGTTGAAGATTAAAAGTATGTATCAAGCATATATCGCAGTGCTTATACCTATATATTATTTCGAAATAGGAAAAAGGGTTTGGACGGATGTTTTCTTTTATGTATTATTGTAATATTCCTCAAAAATTGAACACATTGTTCCTGAATGGCACGTTTGGTTTTTTACTTTTTATAATAAACTAATTAAGTTAATATTAGGTACTGTATGACATTCTATCAATACTAGTGAAATTTCCTGTCTTTCTCCCTTTATTTATGAGGTTGCGGCGTCGTTGAACGTCTGTCGTAACTAGAAGATAATCCTGGAGGTAGACTGGCGGAAGTAGACAAAGTGTTATCTAATTTTCTAGCCTCATGTTCTAGGAGCAAGGCATCGAGGGAAGGATCTTGTGAGACCTGTACGCAATGAATCCCCTAACGCTTGTCTTAAATGTTGCATCTCCCTCCCAGCCCTAGTACTTCTAAGGACGTATTGCTGTCTCCGTTTGATCTCTTGATTCAATTGTTCTCTAAGCATCGTGACCTGTAGATTGACGCTTTTAGCTTATGGAATCGATCATTTTTAATTGAAACTAACCTGATTTTCCAATCTCGCCACTTGCTGACGATGACTTTGTTCCCTAGCTTCTAATAATCTTTCTGCTTGTAATTGCGCCGCCCTATATCTCTCTATTTCGGCCCTGTCGAATTTAGAATCTAGAGCGCTGGGTGTTGGTCGTTGCGTCTTCAACCTCGCCAGTTCCGTCTCTCGTTCGGCCAATTCGTTCTCCAAACGGGCAATTTTCATCTTGAGATCCCTATTCTCTTGCTCGAGACGCGCCGTAGAATCCCGATCCGTACTACTCAGAGCCTCCAACTCGTACTTTTCCGGCCTCTCGTAGGATTTGCTGCGACTTACCGATTGAGACTTGGCAACGTTGCGCTCCAAATTCCTATTTTCCGTCTCTAACTGTCGAACCTGCAATAAAGTGTTAAATAACATCGTAAAAGGCTAATCACATTGTTGTAATACTTTGTTAGTTAAGGAATCGACTTTTCCTCTAAGTTCGCTTCGATCCCTTTGGGTAGTTTGCAATTGTCTGAGGAGTTCTTCGTCGTGATGGGAAGACGGACTATCTGCAGGCCATTGAGTCATCCTCAACTGGGATTCCAAAGCGGATTTTTGGACTTCATTGTTCGCCAGTTCGTTATTCAAACGAGTGATTTGATCTTGGAAGATTTGATTGTTCCTCCTCAACTCTGCCACGGTTTGTTGGCAAGCATCCATGCGTTCTGACAACACCCTTTTTCATTCTCGCAATTTGCCAAGGATTTCTGGATCTGTAACCCAGTAATAAATCAATTTGAATTATCTGAACGCACCCCTAACTAACAGTAACTTACGTGCTTTAATTTCTCAACTCCACTCTGCGAGGATGAACTGGCATCCATTAAAGACCTATGCAGGTTTTGTATCTCACCTTTCAATTCTGATTCTGAAGCTGAGGCGCGCTCCAGTGCCATATTCATCTGATCTATGGTGGATTTAAGAGAAACACAGCGTTCTTCTAGGCTAGCTACGCTTCTAGATTGAATATCGCATTTCTCTTGCAGTTTCTAAATTGAATTATCTGACTAAATTACCATATAAAATATAAATATATATCAACCTGTATATGAGCATCCTTTTCTTGAAGCATCATCTGCAATCTTTGCAGATCGCCTTCAGCAGACATTCGTTGCAGCTCTAGCTTAGTCGATCTACTCTCGACTCTGCTAAGCTCCTCTTGCAAATTACGTTTGTCGGATTCTAATCTTGCCAGAGAGTTTTTCATCTTTTCTATTTTATCCTAAAAATAAACTATACCTTGCCCAATCGAAGTTTTACAGACTTTAATTTTTTTCTCACCTCAAATTGAAGCTTTTCATCGTTGGCTGAACTGATCGTCAGCTCTAGCGAGACTATTTTCTCTCTCATATGCTGGGTTTCTTCAGATTTCTTTTGCAAAGCTTCAGCCTAAAAAAGCCGAAGCAATTATTTCAAGATGGATATGTTACGAAAATTAATATTACATGGGACTGCAGCGCTTTGGTTTTCTGCCCTAATTTAGCTTCTAAACTGCCCTTCTCATCTTGTAAGTTTCTCAGATTTGACATCAGTTTGGTCACTTTATTGTCGCCTTTGCTTTGAGTATCGTGAGCTTCTTGCAATTGCTTCTTCATTGATGATATTTGGGTCCTCATATCGTCCTGAAAATCAGCTTTGAGTCCACATGTAATTATTAATGGTAAAAAAAATTACGCGTTCTCTTTCTACTTGAGCCACTTGTTGCATTAAACTTCTGACACCTTTCCTGATAACCTCAGGATCGATGTCTGCTACTCCGTCGTGATCTTGCGCTGCATATAGATTTACACGTAAGATTTAGTTAAAATCAAGCTTTATATTCACCTCTGGCTGGGCTCCATCTCCTTGAAGGACTCATAATTCTGTATGGTGTAGTAACTGAGCCATCCAATTGTATTCCAGCGATTCTTCTTAATGTCGAAACGACGCTATGCAGTTTCTGTTCGATGTCGCGCTTGTTGGCTTCTACCTGGGCCAATTGAGCGTCCAAAGCTTTAACTTTACCTTCGGATCCGCTGAGTCTAGCTTTTAATTCTTGTATCTGCTGTGTGGCGTCCACTAAGCATACTTCTAAGTTATGTTTTTGATCTTCCAATTTCTTCTCTCGAATTCTGCTGTCTTCTAAGTGAGCTAAGAGGTCTTGTTCTCGAGCATGGAATTCTTCTTCATGATGGGCGCTGTGAGCTCTGGTTCTGCCTAATTCTTGCCTGGTCTGGTCTAGATTTCGTTCCAATTCCGCTATCTGAATAGGAATTATTACATTTACATAGTAAAAAAAAGCAATTTTGATGCTCCACCCACCTGTTTCTTAAGCTGATGCACTTCTAGATGAGCCCTTTCACGTTCTTCGACCTCGTTTAGGAGCCTAGCTTGTAATTCCTTCTCTTCAGCTTGTTGCTGGGTGCCCGCAGCTTGATGTCGTTGTATTTCTTCTTGCAACGATTGTATGCTGTGTTCCGCTTTTAGTTGTTCTTTTTCGCAATCCCTCAATTGATCTTGTAATCGAGATTTCTCAGCTTCCATGTTTCCTTTGAGATCCTCCATGTCTGCAAGGCAATATTCAAATGATTTTTGGCATAAGACGTAGTATTGACAAAACAATCTCCCTCTCGACAATCAGTGAAATCTAGGACAAATTAACTTGTGTAAGAGAGGTACATATGCATGTCGTCCTAACATCAATTACAGAAACTAAACCCATTATCTTAATCGTTCATTTATATTGAGAAGTTTAGATTAAATCTTACTCGATATTTTCTGGAAAGCTTCTTCTAGTTGCCTAGAAGTTTCGCGCTTTTCTGATTCCGTTCTTTTAACGTGTTCCCTCAATTCTTTATTAGTGGCATGGTATTTCTCCTTTTCTATGTTGCAATCACTCAATTGTCTCCTGACGTCAGTTAAATCCTTACGCAGACATTCCGAATTATTCTCAGCTGAAAAAGATGAGTACGGGTGAATGTGAAGAAAATCAAAGCTTGAAAAAAATACTTTCTTTCAACTTTCTAACAGTGTCGTGCAGTTGGTTGTGGACATCGTCCATTTTGTCTTCGGTAAGATGAAGTTGGACTTTCAAATTTTCGAGTTCGCTGTGAGCTACGTCTCTTTCATTACGGATTTCCTCGATACGATGCTCCAGTTTGCATTTTTCTTCTTCGCACCTTTGTCTGTCAAGAAGAAGACAAAATTAATGCTTTTTGGGTAGTTTTGATCCATATGGTGCTGAAATATACTTTGCCAAATTGTATCTGCGTGCCAAAAGAAAGCAATTTGTGCTGTGAAACATCCCAATATTCTACAATGAAAAAGGAAACAAAAATAGTGATTTGTCATGTTCTATTAGAAGGTCATTGGTGAGTAGCAATGCGTAAAACGTGCTAGAATTTGGATTGGTAAATACTATACTAATTAAAACGTAGTTACCTAGTTTCTTCCAAACGTGTCTTATGCTTATTTAACTCATCCTTCAATTGATTTATCGTACTCCTATCTGCTTCAAATTTACCATTAGCCTCCCTTTTAAGCCTTTCCAAAGCTTCCCTTTCCGTTTCTAAATCCCTTTTGGTAGCCTCCAAACGATCGTGAACCGCTTGGTGGTCATGATGAGCTAAAATTTAGACGATTTAAAACGATATATATTATTTACGTCTTCAAACTGAGACAAACCCAACAATAGAGCTTGTTGCTTGTCATTTTCAGCCCTTAGCATCAATTCCTCGTGTTGCTGGCACAGATTTTCGATGTGGTTTTGCAGCGATTCTATTCTTTCGAGTAATTTCTCAATTTCAGCGTCCTTCTCGTGCGTCAGCTGCTGCACAGTTTGCTGAAGACGCTTTTCTAACGAGTTTCTTATTTTTTCTCTTTCCTCGGTTAATTTTCTCACATTTTCTTCGCTTTGCCTCTTCATATTGCCGAGAGCTTGTTGGAATTCCGCTTCTTGGTTACCCGCTTGATTGGTCAACGAACTTTTGATCTCTAGGCAACGTTTCTCCGACCTCTCGAGGTCTTTCGTTAAGCGTGTGATTTGTCCCTTCAAACCTTCTTGCTTCACAAGCAATTCCTGTTGGTCCTTCTCCAATTGGACTTTCTTCATGTCGGACGCTTCCAAATTAGTTTGGGTGTCGAACAGAACGCCCTCTAGCGCCTCCTTTTCGCATCTGACGGCTGAGAGTTGTTCTTGTAGACGTTGCATCTCTTTGTCCATGGCATCCATCGTGCACTATAAGAGAATTAGTGATGTTTCGAATAATCATTCTACTTTACCTGTTTTTCTTCGCATTCCTTCACCAATTCTTCAAGATTTCTATTGATTCTGCTATTCGTCTCGTTGCATTGTTCGAATTTTTGCCTGGTTCGCATCAACTCTTCATTTAAGCCTTCCTTTTTACGTGCCATCACTGTCAGTTGGTTGCTGAGGTCGCTTCTTTCGCGAATGACTTGACCTAGTTCCATTTCGATCTAAAAAAAAAAAAACATTTCTAACAGCCCTGAAGCAATTTTGTGACGAGAGTTGATACCTTTCCTTTTTCAATCTCTAAGAATTTAGTCTTTTCCGTCAATGATACTTTATCCGATTCCAAATCTAGTTTTTGTTGTTCAGCTTGTAGCAGCTCCTTTCTTAGGGATTGCATGTCATTTTGTAGATCGTTACATTGGGTTTGCAGAGCTAATTTCTCGTCTTCCATCTGAAAGATTAATTACGTAAAGTTAAGTACGTCTTTCCTTTCCTCTGGAAAATTGAATCTACCCGTCTAATATCGTCTAGCAACCTCTTCTTGTCATGTTCTAAATTTGCAGCAACGCTCTCTTTCTTGGCCAAAGAATCGTGAACATTGGATCTTTCTCCGCTTACTTTCTCTAGTTGATGTTCCACATCGGCTGGTTAAAATAAAAAAATCTTGCATGAATTGCTTGTGGTTTCATATTAGAGTATTACCTTTGGATTTTTCCAAAGATGCTATTTGCGAATCAGCTTCTAATTTCTGCTGCTCCAAGAGGTCATGAGATAAGCACAATTTATTCAATTCCTCGCGAACAACCAAGAGTTCCTCCCTCATTCTACTGCACCTATCTTCTTCAGCTCTCAGATTCATTTCCCTGTGATCAGACTCTTGGTTCAATCTATCGACCTCGCTTTGCAAGAATATCTTCTCCTCATGCAGTACGTCCAATTCTTTTTGGAGTTTATGGTTGATCCCTTGCAGTTTTTCATAATCTCGATTGAGGTTTTCGACCTAAAAATGTACCTTTCACTTTATGCTTGAAATTTGAAGATTTTGGATTTATTCAAACCATATGGTTCACTTCAATTCTGTGGCGATCCATGGCCATGTTCTCCCCCTTGCAGGATTCCAAAGCGTGTTGTAGGGAATCCCTTTCCTGGGTCATCTGCGAAAATTGGGCCTTGTTAGCGTCGAGTTGGGCCACCAATTCCTTCACTCTTCTTTCCAGCACGTTGGCTGTCTCCTCCGAAGTCTCGTACTGCTTCCGAACTAGCATCAGTTGCTCCCTGTTTGACTGGAGTTTTACCTGGATGAGTTTTTGACGAAAAATTAATCTCAATCAGTATTTAGGAGAACCGTACGCACTTGCAGTTCGTGTATCAAAGATTGGTATTTGTGTAAAGCCGCTTGCACCGCGGAAATGGTGCTTTCTGCGAAAGCAGCAGGCGACGTCATACTCCTAAGACCTCCTCGTTTTGGAGACCTACAATACAAAATGGAAAAAGAAAAATGGAAGTGCTTTTATCATTAGAAGCTATTTTAAACAAAGTGAATAATTGATTTAAAACACATTCTAAATATGTAGCTAATGATTACAATTATCAAATAGTAAATCCACACTTATTACTCTAACAGTGGTTTCAAAACGTAAGATGTTTTAGTCATTTAAAGCCATAAACTGTATTTATATGGATTTTCTGTGGTGCTAATACCAACGAACATTTATAATTTACAAACAAAATGAAGGAATGCCAAAAACCTGTATAATTATATAAAATATAAAAAAAAAAAATATGCTTTACAAATACTTCTGAGGTATTGGCGTCGATGCACTTAGATGTACATGCGTTCCCTGGCCTATTTCCGGTTCCTTCGCCTCGGCATCTTGAATCAGAGCGTGGGCAATATCCCTCAGAGCCCCTTGAAGTATTTCCATGTCGTCTTGCATACGCGCAGCTTGAGAAACACTGTGTTCAGCTTCTGCGCATCTTTCTTCCTGATTTGCAGAAAATCAATCGATTAGGATAACTAGATGACAAAGAAAAATGTCTTAGGAACATACCAAATTTTGGACTTCTCTGAGCAATTGCTGGATGCGCTCTTCCTTCATCTTAACCTCTACCTGGCAATTATCGTTTTGAGTTTTCAATTGCTCCAATTGGAATTTCAAATCGGCTGATTCTTGGTCGTAGGATTTATCTGGTTTGTACTGGCTAATGGACTAGAAATGTTTAGGGGAAGAAAATTACCTTATTAATTAAAGATTCAAGTTAATTATGATTTACCCCAAACAGAGATTCAGTGGAAGCATTTTTATCTACCCTGCTGATCGCTAAAGCAGCTTCTCTGCCCATGTTTCCAATTTCTGCCTTCAATTTAAACAAATCTTTCTCACTAGCGGATTGGACGTCCATAAATAGACGTTTTATAGCAACTACGTCTCTCCAGAGATTTAATAGTCTATTGTGTTCGGTACTGTAGTAATCATTAAAGGCTTGTTCTTCGTCTTTCCATTCGTCTTCCTTGATGATCATCTCCTCACGCAGTTCCTCAAAATCGTTGGTCAATTTTTGTAGGTCAGATGTTAAAGATTCATTGGTCTGTCTTGATTCCTCCAATTGGTCTCTTAATGTATTGTTTAATTGCATTATTTTTTCGCATTTCTTCTTTTCCTCGTCTAGTCTGAAAGAAAAAGGAAAATAACTTCTAAAGTTGCACCAATATCTGTGCTTTCATACATCTACAAAGTTATTTACCTGCTCAAAGCAGTGTCTAAATCGGTAATCCTCTCTTCTCTTATATCCCTGAGATGTTGCTGGGCTTGCTCTAATGCAGAACTAGCACTGGAAGGCACACTATGCGTTGGGGTTCTCGTATGGACATGGTGGTCGTGGTGCACGTGCGGTTCGACATGTATATGCGTATCCGCCATTTGGGATTCCAATTCAGCACAACGTTGCTTGTACTGCAACACCTTCGCCTGGAGTCTACTAACGAGAGCTGCTTGGTTTTGTTGCGCCTGCTTATAAGTATCCAAGCGACGTCTGTACAGCGAAGCTTCATCCTGGAGTCTCTGCCTTAAGTCTGTGTTCGCCCTGGCAAGGTCTTCTTCGCTGCTGGCACCACCATCTGCGCGTAAACGACTCTCCATCCTGCTGTTACTTCTTCCAGTCTGGAAAGTGTTAATGAAAAGAAGTATAGTATAAGTAATTTGGGATGCAAATAAATTACTTACGTCTGTTCTTGATTTGGGTCGATATATTGGAGGCCTTCTTCTTTCTGGAAGACTCATTTTCGGATCTGCTTTCTTAGGAGGTGGCTGAAAGAATAGAGAAAGGATATTTTAGCGTTTATTTGGTCTTGCCAGTTTGTTTATGTATTTTATTTTGAATCTTGGATTATTTCTTGATGTTTCAGTGGCATTTTTACTGGAATTTTAATTTGTTACCTTATGTATTTTAAAGTTTATATAGTCGTAGCAAATTTGACACAGGAAATTCCAACAAGGCCAAAGATAAATATACCAAGCATACAATGGTATAATACTGAAGAACTTCCCATGATAAGGAAATTAAAAGAAAAAATTGAATAATAAATTGAGCATACAGGGAGAAAGTGTCCAGAAGAAGAAAGCTAAGAACCTGTGCGCTTCAGAAAATTCAAACACAGATTGGTTGATTCGTAGGAAACCATAGGAAAGTAATAGCGAAACGAAACTAAGCAAGATGACTACTAACGCATAAGTGGTAATTTTGCTTGGTTTCGTTTCTTCCAACTGAGGAAAATAGAACAAAAATGCGGTAAATTAAGAAGCATAGCTAAGACAATTTTGAAAAAGTTAACCATTATTTAGAGAAAAATATGGACTAACATCAACATAGTCTTTTGAGTATCTGGCTATATTTTATAATAAATAATAAGAAATGAGTTTATGTTCAGCTGAGACATAGAACGAAGACATAAATCTGGAATAAACTCTGAACAAAATCTTCGAAAATGTCTATTACAAATACTACCACTTTTTTCTTATTGGCAAAAATATTAACATGACAGTTCATTATAGTATAATAATTGTGATTTATTAATATCTAATATCTCATAGTTAATATGAATAACTTTTAACGATTGCAATATGTAATGTATGGAAAGAAAACAATGCAAAAAATATAAAGAGTGTTTTGTCGGAGAAAAATTATTTGAAAGTAGAAATTTGGGCATATTTTAGGTAATTTTATGTAAGAACTGGCTAATATTCCAGAAACTGACAAGGACAGGTATACCAAACCCCAATACCAATCGATTTTACTGTAGTAAAAAATGCCATGTTCCATTTGAAAGAAAAAAATTAACACATCCACTGCTCAATCATAATTGCAGAACGCTCTAGAAGCATTGATCGAGGAGAAAGGTATAAATCTCAGCATCCGCGAGAAGATGGTCTTAAAGAACTAAAACTTCAGAGCGAAGAAATAAGGTTGTCAGAGGAAGCGGAATATCTTGCTGTTACCCTTGACTCCAAGCTATAGTCTGGTTCACGTTGAGAAGGAAGTATTACTCTTATGGAGATAGTATTCAACGATGCCAAATCTATTTAAGTACTTAATTTTTCGTATGTTGTCGCGCTGAACAACTTGACGAATTTCATGTTGGTGTTTATAAATGTCAATCCTGTGAATTTTGTTTGTATTTATTGGCTATGTCCCACTGTGTACCATTAGTATGAAAAGCGATAGAATAATGTTGATGTATTAATTAAATTATTCCACATCATAATACACAACACAAATAAGGTGTTCTGTTTCCTGTTCTTGTGTTTATTTTCAGGGAAACATACATAGATGTATAAGTATTCATAATAAATTTACAAATATTTACAGAGGTATGCTTACAATAAACTAAAGATCATTTCTATAGCCATAAGTGTATGATTAACTTATATGGGATGACCAATATGGAGATGATGATGAGATTGATGTTAAATTAGTAATATACTCTTTGGATTCATGGTCCAATTTCCACATGATTCTTTTAACTAAAATGAATAAACTTAAAACCACAATGTGTCAAATATTATATAATTATTATACCTTTGATATCATGTTTAGTGAAGTTTTTTTCAATTCTCGGTAGAAACAGTGTCATATATTTGCTAGATATAAGCAGAGGCATATCTTAGCATTCAGAACGAAGCCATTTTTGTTGCCACCATCAACTAATGCATAATGTTGGCCATTACCATTTGTTGCTCTAAGAGATCGATACTTAAATCTTGCACAAATGCTCGTCTAGATGTACTTGCTGTGCTATCAGTCCCTTCTGCTACAAAATGTTATTTACTCACGATTTATCAGTGAAAATAATGTTTCTCCTTTCGCTGTGATATCTTTTAATAGTACATTAATAATCCTTATGCCATCATAAATAATACCATAAATAAATATTCTCAAATATAAAACCAATGTCTATTAGAACATACTTCTCCAAAAATTAGGTTACCTATATGCAATTATAACAGTTTTAAGTGCAAGTGACACACAAATATATTCTAAATCCAGAAATGACAGGAACAGGAAACAGCGAATAATGCAGACATTATCATTACCGACAGCCATCAAATAAATCTGGCAACAATCCCCATGATAGAAGGAGATAGACACATATGAGTAGGTATAAAATAAAAAGGGATGCATATAGCCCATAAGTATAATACTTCTTTTAAAACTTGAACTGGACTGTAGCTTAGAATTGACAAGTTTAGAGGACTAAAGCCAGGATGGAGACAAAACTCATGTTAACCAGAAGAGATTTTCGAAGGACTTAGGGGAATATGATGTACTGAGCATACATCACAGTGGGCAGATCCATGATCACTTATGCGTCTCTGCTATGGTGGCGTGCGTGTTTAATAATAACAAGAGTAATGAGGACTACTCCTGGCAAGCACCAATGGCCTGCTCTCCCTTTACACCATTTGGTGATAAAGGGGCGAGGCAAGAATGGGGCTCTCATATTAAAAGAACTACCATCTGGCAGGTATACAGACTTAGCACACAACTGTATTGTCTATGTTGTGGGAGGCAACATTTTGAGAATGAGATCAGACCACATGATTTCGACATATCTTAGATCTATATTGCAACAGACAGCCAGACGAGACTGAGGAAACTAGTGAGCCCTAAGATGTAATCCAGACTGGTTTACGAATATATTCGAGAGATAAATAGTCTGACAGATCGCAATAAAGTCACTTTGCTGTGAGTGCTCGGACATTCGGCAATCGAAGGGAACGAAAAAGCCGATGAAGTATCCAGAAAGAGATAATAGGCCAAAAATCTGTTCTGGGAGTTGTTGAAACACACAGCACGAGAGCAGGTAAGGATTTCGGTCAAGGAGAAACACAAAGAATCACTAGAATAAGGAAGTCTGGAAGAACTATGACAGATCAGTAGGAGTCATCTTGGCATTATAACAGATCTCCTAATAGGGCATGGCACACTGAAAGAATACTTGTAAAAAATGGGAATCAACACTGTAGATACTAACTGCAGACTGTGTAATAGGATGACAGAGAGCGCTCGCCACATTTTTCTGTGAGTGCGAGCTGTGAACGCAGAAGGACAGGCAAGCCAAAAATCGACCAGCCAGAGACCTGCACAGGTTAGTACAGGGTGTTAGGATATTGGATACGTAATCTAATCTCTGATTGTATCGAACACCATCGATACGTTAAATAAATGAAAAGAAAACGCGCTTGGTTTGCAGCGCGGATGCAAACCACGTATATATATTGAATGTATACAGCCAACAAACATTGCCGAAGGTCTTTCGGATCCCAGGGAACGGAATGACGTTCAATAGACGTCAATATCACGTAATAGACGTTATATCGACGCCCATTAAACGTCATGTTTACGTCACTGCTACCGGAGTGTGCCATCCATATAATGCAACGAGCCTGGCAGCGTCGGTGCAAACCAAGAGGTTGTACATGCGTGTTTGTATCTATGTAATATGTAATTTAAAAAGATTGCGTTACGTTATACAAGCTAGTAAATGTATATTTGTGTCTTAAAAGTGTTTCTACTCTTTTAATTTTAAATAAAACTTCTAATAAAAATTCCGATGACATCTGCTGATGCAGAAAGCAGCACATAAAAGCCTTTATGCAGTGGCGATACTTTCTCTATTACTAAAGTTCGTCGCATCGAGTTTCTATTTCAATAAAATCATTATATTAGTGGGTTTTAAAACTATTTATCTTAATTGTTTATAAGTATTCTAACAAAAAAATAATAATAATAAAGCACTATAGTCAGTAAAAGGTATTGGTATTCACAAAATTTGAAATCACCATATTTTTATAAGCACGAGCCGCCACTGAATGGGAGATTGAATACAAAAAACCAAGAGGCTGCACTTTTTTGCAAACTCCATATCAGACTCTAATAAAATTTAAGAAACTTTTCTAGAGTCGTATTGATCTTTCAAAAACTTTTCGGCCTTCGCTTTCACTTTGAATAAGGAAAATTGATAATATCGACAAGAAATAACTGACGTTGCAAGTTATATATTCCCATTAGAAACCAATCTGATCTGACAAACATATTCAAAACTCCAATTTAGACCTATGCAGGTTGTTAACCTCTTTCCCGGCATGATTACTATATCGTACGTATTTGTGTACGAATCTGTCCGATACTAAAATTAAGGGAAATGCTACTACAACGTTTTCGAGCGCGGGATGCGTGCAATTCACCTCTTCGACCGAGATCCAGTAACACAACCGGAGACGAGCCTTCTCGTACCAGGCGGGACGGTTTGCGTGTCCCTAAAACTATGCGGACCCAAAAACCGTACGCGAGTTTCACGGTATATAGTCTAGCTTGCGACGACACGATTCCGGAAAGTTTAGAATAACGGGGATTCTTCTCGCTATTCCAACTTGATATAGCCCTAAACGACTGACGCCGAGTATGTCGGCATATTTACGAAGATATTCCGAGGGTCGATTTTACGAAAAAATGCGCAGTCAATTACCTACGCTGAATGAACTTTTTATTTTGCGCGGATAAAATTGTTTCTTACTGCGTATCGACTTCAGCGGATTTGGAAAAATTGTTTGGGAAATTCTGATTTTAAATTCTAGTTTTGCACCGTTTGGAAAGCGTACAGTCGGTTCAAAGATTTTGACGCACTATTGCTGGCTTTGTTATTATTGACGCTACAAATTCGTTTAAATTAAGAGGGAACCAGTGTTTCTATACAATTGTCAACTGAATAAAGCGTTTTCTTTAATAATTAGAAATTTAGTGCTTTTCTAAATGAGATAGCCTGTGTATTTTCCAATATTTTAACAAAAAATATCATTTATGACACAAAAGTCTTGATGCACCATACCTTTAAAAGATTTTCACCTATTAAATCTGGAAGCACGGATGGAATATTCCCTGTCTTACTTCAGGAATAAAGGTATTGACGCCACATCTCGTTAATCTCGTCTTCAAAGCATGTATAGCCTGGGAATATGTTCCAACTGCATGGCAAAAGGTGTGGGTTGTATACCTACCTAAGATAGGTAAAATATCCGATCAAACGCCAAAGTCATACAGACCAATAAACCTATTCTCCTTTTTACTCAAAACCCTGGAATGATTGGTGAACAGGTACATAAGAGATACCGCGCTGAGAGAATAGCCACTCAGTGATAAACAATACGCATATCAACCAGGAAAGTCCACAGAGCTCGCATTAGATGATCACAGCAGGTTAATTACAACATCAATAGAAGACAAAGAGATAGCAATGACGACTTTCCTGGACTATTAAAAGGGAAGAAAAAGCGTCGCGTCGAAGCTTCTACAGTGGGTAAGAGCCACTCTGGAAAGAAGGATAATCACATCCACAATTGGTATAAGGCTACCATCGAAGCGAGGTGGGAGAGGGATGCTCACATTTTATCTATGAAAACAAAATTATTACAAATCATCCCAACCCCATGCTCCACCTAAAAAAGGTACTACACGAGGCTACCTATTCTAAGTACTATACGGGTTCCATAACACTAAATAATTTCCCCATGATTCTTAATAACAAAAATATAATACAGCAGCCTCGCGACTATATGAATACTACTTTTGTGAGATGTGATTAGTTCACATAATCGCGAGTCTACTGTATATCGGTCAGCTATCAGGGGATGCTCATAGGGCGGAGTCTTATCTCCCTTTCAAACCTTTCCAAAGGTTCTGGTGGAGCGTATGCAAACCGCTTTAAATACGGTTGACAAATGGTGTAAACAAGAGTGACTATCAATCAATGCTCAGAAAGCACAAGTTGTTACGTTCACAAGAAAAACAACGCTAGAAGGTCCACAACCTCTAGTTATATGAAGCAAAAGGATTCCATACGTCAAAGAGGGGAAATACCTGAGGGTAGGGTTTGATCAAAGAGATACATGGAACCCAGACATCCAAAAAAACAACCAGTAAAGCCACTATCGCCCTATGTAGGTGCAGGAGGCTGTGTGGAAGGAATTATGGACTTAGCCCCAAGATGACTCTCTGGTTATACACAAGGATAATTAGACTCATGATAATGTACGGAGCTATAGCATGGTGGCCAAAGGTGCGGCAGGTGGGAGTGGGCAAAAACGCTGGGTGGCGTGCAGAGAGAACTCAAGGTGGTACCCCTTTTAGAAATGCCAAGTGATGCCATGGTTCAGATATTCAACCTACATAGAAAATATCTGGTCATTGTAGACTAAATAGGCATATGTACAACGTAGGTCTGACAGATGAGGCAACCTGCAGATTCTGCCAAGAGGAGGAAGAAACACCAGTTCATATGTTGTGCCAAAATGAAGACCTGGCTAGGACAAGGTTTTTAATAATGGGCGTGGAGAACCTCACAGCTAGCAGCTACACAAAGATGCCGTTTTTAAAAATGATAAGTCTAATTAAGAGGGCAAAATTAGAAAGTGTCCTCTAGGAAAAAGGGGATCACAATAGATCTGAAAAGGTCGCGGTGAAACAATACCATAGGCCACCTCAATCCTAATTTAATCCAATCTAATGCCTGTAAAACGAATTATTAATTTCGCATTGCAATACATTCCACTTAGGACTGTGTTATTAACCTGTTTGGGGCAAACGCTCACTTTATCATGCCCACTTTTTAATTCAGTTACATTGATTTTAAGGGAGTTAAAATTTCGTGATAATTTCCAAAATAATTAAATTATAAGATGAACGTTAATTAGACAAATTCTGGTTGTCGATAGGTCCTTACCCATAACTTTAAGTTAAACGCTCTGTATATTTTAATATACTCTTATTCAACGGAATTTTCTGAGGCAGAAAACAGATGACTTCTTAGTTTTCATTAGCTTGGTCATCAAAAATTTGAAATTTTACTTTTCAATCTGAAGTGCCAGAAATACGCGAAAAAAAAATCTCACCATTAATATAACAGCAAAAAATTATAAATGATACAATTTTTTGTTCCCAACTGGGGCATAATGAAGTACACATTGACAGATTCAGTTTGAGTACAATGAAATGTAATGTAATGTTTATTTATTTACCATAGATCACAATTGACATCAGTTTCGTCAAAAATTAAAAAAAAACAATAACAGAATTTCAGTTGAGATTAGCAACCTCATTGTCAACACTTTACACAACATTTACAACATATAATACTATAAACATATATGTACTATGTACGTCTAGTGGTTAAGCGTTTAAATAATCAATAAAACTATAAAAACATTCATGTAAAAGGTACGCCTTAACTGGGGTCTTAAATTGTTTAGCATTCGTTATTCTTCTTATTTGTGAAGGCAATTTGTTGAATACCTTAATGGCTCTGTATTCAGGACCGCGTTCATATAAATGCGATTTATGAGACGGAATGCTCAACAAATCGGCATTCCTCGTAGACATATTTGAGTACAGATCAGTATTCCTAGTGAATAAACTTTTATTTGTAAATACAAACACGAGCAACTCATATATATAGGTGATTCTTATTTACCGGCTGGCTCACCTCTCATCCGTTTTGCACAGCTGCAAACTACTTGAACTTATTTTTTCGGGAATTTTCGCCATTCGTAGTAGGCAGCTCATAATTTAATGCACAAAACTTTAGTGAGGTGAGCCAGGTGGTAAATAGAAAGCTGCTACTATATTGCACATCTGTACTTGATTAAAATAGAAGTGTTTATTATGATTACTTACGTCAAATTGACGTCAGAGTAACTCGGAGTAAATATCTAAACGCACCTTTGATTTTCAGTAAAATCACTAAATTGCTTGACATATGCACGCCGTCAAATATTACCGGCTATCATTTTTATTGTCATATTTAAAAACTGTCAAACTAATGCTGCAAAATACAAACAAACATCAATAAAATTTTGTTAAAGATATATATTATGGTCGCGAAAAACTCGTCGAGAAATGTCTAGCACACTCGTGGGGTTTCTGCAAAAAACTTCTGAAAACACTTCTGACATTTTGACAGAATTTTTATTTTTGATTCAATTTGATCACAGTTCAATTAATTTGGAATAAGATAGTAGCAGTAAGTTTAGAATATATACGTTTAGTAATTATTACATTACATTTTTATAATTATGGAGGCTAGGTAGGTGTAATTTCAACATTTGATTTCTGACAATATTATTACTAAATTTGAGACTATACATCGTAATGAGTAGGAAAATGCAGGATGCCGTGAGAAGAACCAGAAATTTTACGGTACAAGAGAAACACACGTTGTTAGCGATCATTATAAAATTATAAAGGAGTAGTTGAAAATAAAAAAAAAACGGATGGAGTATCTATTAAACAAAAAAAACGAAGTATCAGCACAAATTACATCTGAATTTAATTGTCATAGTACTACTGGGTTAAGGATGAAAGAGCAGTTATTTATAATTATACAACTCTATGAAAAAGAACAATCAACACGACCAAATCATTGTTTTATTTGCCTTTTTTCTTATATTTTCATGATTCTTCTATGAGCAGTCGTGGGCATGACGTCTATCATATATGTTGTCTAGTATATCGAATAGTTCTTCATTGGAGGACGATGATTAATCATTCCATATATCCGTTTTGGTTGTAATCGTTATAACAAACTTGACATAAGCCAGAAACAAAACCTCAATTACTGAATTTCTAGGTGAAAACGTTAAAGTTTTAAGTTGGCTCTCTATCGGAACTAAAATGAACTATTAATTTTAGTTTTTAAATTTTAAATTTACAGTTAACTAGTTTACAACAGCCATTAATCAGTTGTTAATTACTCGACATTTAACAAATGGTTAAGTTTATGTTACTTATGCCCGGTAACATAAAGCGTGTGTAACCAAGTGATTAGTTAATCATTTGTTAGCACTAACAAATTGTTAAGTAAAAGTTGAGTAACATAAACTTAACCATTTGCTAAATGTCGAGTAATTAGTTAACAACTGATTAATGGCTGTTGTAAACTAGTTAACTGTAATTTTACTAAAATTGATAGTTCATTTTGGTTCCGATAGAGAGCCTCCTTGGAACTTTGACGTTTTCACCTAGAAATTCAGTAATTGAAGTTTTGCTTCTGGCTTATGTCAAGTTAACGATTATATCCAAAACGGATATATGGAATGATTAATCATCGTCCTCCAATGAGAACTATTCGAGTATACTAGACAACATATATGATAGACATCATAGACACTACTTACTCAGAGAAGAATCATGAAAATATAAGAAAAAAGGCAAATAAAACAATGATTTGGTAGTGTTGAATGTTCTTTTTCATAAAGTTGTATAATGTAAATAACTGCTCTTTCATCCTTAACCCAGTAGTACTATGACCATTAAATTCAGATGTAATTTCTGCTCATACTTCGCTTTTTTTTTGTTTAATAGATACTCCATCCGTTTTCTTTTATTTTCAACTACTCCTTTATAATTTTCATTTATCGCTAACAATGTGTGTTTTCTTTACCGTAAATTTCTGGCTCTTCTTGCGGCATCCTGCATTTCCTACTCATTATGGTGCATAGTGTCAAATTTAGTGATAATATTGTCAGAAATTAAATGTTGAAATTACACCTACCTAGCCTCCATAATTATAAAAATGTAATGTAATAATCACTAAACGTATATATTTTAAACTTACTGCTGCTATCTTATTCCAAATTAATTGATCAGTGATCAAATCAATCAAAAATGCAAATTCTGTCAAAATGTCAAATAGATTTTCCGTCTGTTCACATGTTCCGCCATCTTTTGATGCAATCATGCACGGAAACTTTCATTGGACGTTCGACACATTTCGTGCTTTGGTAAATCTTAACAAATGGTAACTACCGGATAGCGGTGGTTAAGTTAACAACTGATTTAACAAATGATTATCTCCTAACAAACCTTTATGTTACTGATTTTTGCTGTTATCCATTGATTAACTTTGACAAATTGGTAACTATTGTTTATGTTACTGGGCAATAACAATATGTTAGTGCTAACAAATGATTAACTAATCACTTGGTTACACAGGCTTTATGTTACCGGGCATTAATGCAGAAAATTTCAATTTTAAATATCTCCGATTATGACATTTGTATATATGTAAAAACACAGTTATACCGAATTAGATTTATAAAAATGTTAGAAAAAATAAAATAATAAAAATCTATTTTTTTCCAAATAGATTTAATCGCATATTGATGTAAACATTTTCCCGTCATAAATAATGATAGACCTCATAACAGAAACCAGAGCGAAAACTGGGAATCTATTCCAATTTCAGACGGGTGAACGTGCTAAAATACCCGTGCGTGTGTTTATATGTATCTTCTTGCAACTAAGTCTTGCGTGTCCTAATGCGTATGTGTACGTTAGATATTTACTGATGTTGTTTTTGTTTACTGTCAACTGCCTACAAGCGGAGCATCGATTCCTTGCACTTTGAACGTCTAGGACATGTTGTAATGTCCGGTTTCGGAGGATTCCCTTTCAGATAAGGAATATATTTTAAGTTTAGACGGCACAGAGCTGGCATGGCAACGTTTCTCTCGTATTATCAGGCGCTAAAGGAATAAAAAAAGAGGCGAATGGATCAATTAGTAGACAAGTAGACATAACAAGAGTATAGTGGGCGTTGTAAATCACAGTAAACTTTGGTTTATTTACTAGTTAATACAGAGAATGTGTTACAAAGTATTTATTTATACAAACTAATACACGAATAGTAAATAGCGAAAATTTCCTCTAATATTGCATCAGTTGTAAATGTACCAAATTCCTTTATCTAAAAAAAAGTTAAAAAAAACATGTTTTGTCACTAATCTAAATTGTGGAATAATCTGCAAATATCAAAAAATGATTCTTGTTTTATAGTATTAATTTTTTTATTCCATTATAACTCTTTCTAAATTAAATAATAGTCTAACTCCGGATTTATTTTGTACAAAGGGTAATTAATGCTTTAAATTATTTTTTTTTTAGAAAATACTGAGTCAATTACAATAACCAAACAACTTCAGGAATTGCGATTATTTCAATATGGTTGCTCTGCCTTTTAGGTCGTATCAAAGGAGTTGAATAGATGAGTAGCGGCTCGTAACAATATTGAGTGGTGGGGCCAATCTCCGGCCAACTCTCTTCTCCCTCTGTCCGCTCTCCTTCCCTTTTTATTAATTTTTTGAATCAGTTTAGCCTGCAGTAACTAATTAACCGATCTTCGACGGCCGTCTGACTCACACGCTTACCTACCGTGATAATGGGAAACCTTTTGAAACATATAGTTCAAAATTTAATATAAATTTTAAGGCAATTGGATTAGTATACTTCAAATCCGGGATTCAATATCTCTAACTGTTTTTTAGATATTTAAGGTTAGCCTTTCAACTTTTTCTTTGTTTATCTTCGGAGCTGCCCGGAGTTTTTTATTTTTCATTTTTTATTAGTCTTTAAAATTTAATCCATTCTCTGTTTCCTATACTTTCAAATATAGCAATAGTGCGCTTATAAAGTCATCTCTTAAATAAGTCATTTGCAGACCAAAGTTTATTAAGGTATTTTATTTAAAGTTATATCAAGCAATTCTACCTAAAGCCTTAGGTACCTACCCTATCTAATTTACCCACTTAACTGTGAGACATCCGACATATAAGGGATGCATCTTTGAACATGGAAAGCATTTACTTCACAGTAATGAAATTGTCTAAACTAAAGTGACATTGTTAATATTATATTTCCGTTTTTACTGATTACATCAAAGTACCTACGTGTATATTTAGCTCCGTTAGAAAAGATATCTTAAAATGCTCACTTTAAAAAAAAAGTACTTTTTGCTTATACAGTGAAACCTCATTACAACGGACTATCAGAAGCGCGACAGATATGTCCATTCCAAAGAGGTATACGCTGAGGAGGAATAAACAAAAATAATTATCACAAAAATCAATATCTATCCATAAAAATGGATAAACCTATATAAAAGAAAATATCAAACATGTTACTTTGTATCTGTATTTAAATTAAAAAGGTATCAGTTTGTTCAGACGCTAAAAGGGAGGACAAAAAGAATGCCAAAAAAACAACATACATATTTTCTTCTAGTGTGAAGGAATTACAAGGTTTAACAGACAAAAAGTACGTAGAATAAGAAAAAAATAATTTTAAGAACATATTTCAATATGTACCGCATACATCAATGAAAAAAAAAAAAATAAACAGGCTTTTCTTTATTTTCAACGTTCTGTGTGTGTCCGTTCAAGAGATATGAATTTATGTCGTGATTCAAATAAGATTGTTCGATGCTTTAGGAGGTGTCAGTTGCATCTAAATTCATTTTAGTTTCTTATACCTTTATAAGCAGGCACGTTTTAAAATTTTCTATAAGAAGGAGTTGCCATAAAAAGGAAGTGTCCGTTCACAGGGGTTTCACTGTATGTAAATATCAAAATGTTGCCTTATTTGTAAACTCACATTTGTTAATTATAATCCTCAACGCTTAATAATATAAGGATATTTTGATTCATAAAATTTCCTCATTATCCTATGGTTTGGTGCTTCAAGATTACTAATATCATTCAAATCATAATAGGCAGGTATTATTTTATTCTGTAGTAGATTTATAAATAATCTTTTTTCTGCTGGTGTATGTAAAAAAAATAATTTTAGTGTTAATCTTCTGAGATAAAATTAATTATGGAATTTGACAAGAATATATTGTTAGGATTGCTGAATACATTTAAGTATTTACTTCTTGACTACATTTCGCTATGTGGGTTTAGGGATATTTTCAAGAACAACTTGTGTTTCATTCTTATCCTTAATTGTCGGGAATATTCATTCCTCAATGCATGTCTTTTATTACACTATCCTGCAATTTTAGTTGACAAATACTTCTCAACAATATCTTATCTGCCATGTAATATTTTTGTCAACTTTCTTAAGAACTCATCTCCAATTTTCCAGATTTTTTAGTTATCGCATCAGTTCTAATTTCAGGAAATTCGGTCCTGACTTATTTCCTATCGCACCAAACTGTCCCCTAGTCCTCTGTATGAATAATACGATTCAACAAACACACATTATTATTATTGTTATTATTATTAGTGTTATTGACAGATCATCGAAATAGTCGTACGTCTATCTCCACAGATCTTTTCCGAGAATTTCTGTTTATATACTTCTTATAACACCCACAAGTCCGAGATACCGTTCCTGGTAATCGGTCCAAAGTTCGTGTCTTCCGATGCACGTTCCCGCGAACTGTTATTGACACTTCAATCATACATTCACGAGATGATTCTTTCGTCAGCCATCGAGCATCACAGCAGTGCAGTCGAAAACGGGAAAACAAGCAATAATCGGACTAATTAAATTTAATTAAGTGTACATGCAAGTTGATGTGTAAACAATTCTCTATAAATTTTGACAAAATAAATTCTGAATGATTTTTTTTCCTGGTAGTAGATTTTATAAGTAGGTTGATTAAAATGATAGGTCAAGGCGAAGCAATTGAAAGAAAAAAAAATAATAGTATAATGAATATTTTTCAAGATATTTTTTTATCGGCTGTTGCATACATAAATTAATTGAAGAGAAAATAAAATTAGCACGTTAACAAATATGAACAAGTTGGTAGAGAATAACAGACTAGAATTTATTGCTCGAAATTTGGATTTCTACACATTTCAATAGCTAAGCACGCTATTGAAATGTGTAGAAGTAAAGTTATCTCTTAAATAAGCCATTTGCAAGACCAAAGTTTATTAAGATATTTTGTTTAGATTTATATCAGGCAGTTCTACCCTAAATCCTGCCACTTGGCTGTGAGACACCTGTATAAAAGTGATGCATCTTTGAACATGGAAAGCATTTATTTCACAGTAACAAAATTTTCTAAACTAAAGCGACATTGTTAAAATTATTTTTCCGTTTATTACTACTTAGATCAAAGTACCTCCATATATATGTAGCTCCGTAAGAAAAAATATCTTAAAATGCTCACTTAAAAAAAGTACTTATAGCTTATACAGTGAAACGTCTTTACAACGGACTATCGTAAGCCCGACAGATATGTTCATTCCAAAGAGGTATACGCTGAAGAGAAATAAACAAAAATGATTGTCACAGAAATCGTCCAAGAATCACAGTATCTTTCGACACATTTCTATGTATGGATATTAAAAACGATAATGGTTCCAAATGAGAGCCCTGAGTTTATATCAAAATATATTTAAAAAAAAAGTATTTATAGCTTATACAGTGGAACCTCTTTAGAACGGACTATCACAAGCCCGACAGATATGTCCATTCTAAAGAGGTATACGCCGAGGAGGAATAAACAATAATGATTATCACAGAAATCGTCCAAGAATCACAGTATCTTTCGGCACATTTCTATGTATGGTTATTAAAAACGATAATGATTCCAAATGAGAGCCCTGATTTTATATCAAAATATACTTAAAAAAAGTATTTATAGCTTATACAGTGAACCTCTTTACAACGGACTATCACAAGCCCGACAGATATGTCCATTCCAAAGAGGTATACGCTGAGGAGGAATAAGCAAAAATGATTATCACAGAAATCGTCCAAGAATCACAGTATTTTTCGGCACATTTTTATGTATGGATATTAAAAACCCTGAGTTATATCAAAATATTTTTTTTTTCATGTATTTACGGTTTTGCTTGTAAGGAACGCTCTTCAAGTGTCAAATTCAAAATTTGAAGAGATTTGACAGGCATGTAAAGTATAGTTTAGATATGCAAGGGGTATTTTTTATCGGAGAAAGTTCGTTTTGAAAGGGTAAAACATTCCTTAAAAGTTTATTAATTTTTCAATTTTTCTATATAATTATGTAACGAGTAACGCAGGTGATGTTTAAATGTATAAAAGTTACTTCATATCAGAAATTCCTTCATAACAATTGGCACTGCGGAATATAGAGGGCATTGCACATAGTTTAATTGTAATTGTCTTTAATCTATCGCATCTATTCCCATTGTCATGAAAGAACTTCCTGATATGAAGCACATTTTGCATTTAAACATCATCTACAAACTTCATCAAATCCAGAATTTAACACCTGGAGAAGCTCTTCAAACTTATTTAAAGTAAATGTCCTTCTGCTTGAACCTTTGCTTATATAATATTAATAAGTGCTTAAATTTTGACAAGAACCTAGAGAAATATTTTCATTGGTAGCTCAACAGCTTAACAGTCCAATAGATTTTTTTTCTGACGTAAACGGCTCTCGCAATGATAATATCTTTTATAATGGCGCCTAAATTCACAGATTCTCATAGAAAATATATTAATCTATGTCTAATACAACTTGTGCAATAAGTTTATTTACATTATATTCCTAAGACACAACAAATGTTTCACCAGAATAAGAGTTAAACTCTAGACTTTGCACTTGGTACTTGCAAAGTCCAACGGACATTTTTAAATTCGTAGATAGACTAGGGCAGTGTGCAAGAAAATAAAAATAACGTAACTGATTATGATTAAATTAATAGCATTTACGTATTATGTACTAATTATTTGCGTAGATTTCGACACCTTATCTGATGAAAATGTC